>JAOQIF010000946.1:0-33380 GCA_026260285.1 Colletotrichum sansevieriae
GGTTATTATAGTAGAAAATTGAAGCTATCGTCGTTTTCGTTATTATCGTTTTGCTATGAAAAATCGCGCGCAGGTGGGGGTGGTGCGCAGGGATGGGGTGTGCTGACTTACCTGAGATGACAGTAGTCTTCGGAGCTGCGCCCATGTTGAGTCCACCGCAGCGGCCCAACCAGCCGACGTGCTCTTCGTGTTGTCCACCATTGTGCGAATTTGACACAGCGCGGGATGAAGTCATTCTGTTCATCCCAGTCTGCCCCAGCGGACCAGACGGTTATCGAGTGTTTTGACTGCTTTCGAAGACGAACTTACCAATACAACCATGACGAGGGCCATCGCTGGTGCCTTGAATAGTGGACGCCGGTGAGGATGGTGAAATGCTGGTGCCTCGAGCTGAACATACCAAAGCATCGCAAACTCGGCGCGTTCCCTCGCTTCATCAGTCCGCTTGAACAAATCGTTCGCTCGAGGGCGCACGTGAGCAAGCTATTCAAGTCGCGAATCCCCTCAGACTAACGCCGTTCCCTGCTCAACTCGAGCCGCGGGCCGGACCCCGTTCGTTCCATGTTCCACGGTTATGTTGGACCATTCTCCTCGCCAAACCCTCGTCAATATCTTATCCGTATTACCCAGAGTGGTCAAGCCAGATGCCCCGAGGCACACAGCTGAGCCCCAACCCCTGCAACCCAGCCTGCTGGCGGCACCACCATCATTCTTCCACTTCGGACAGGCCATTGGGTCCTTGGACTCCGCCAGGCCACCTACAAGACCTTCCTCCTGCTTTCCTTCCCAGGCTCCAACAAGTGCTGTGCAACCATGACCCCGGCCAGGCCAGGAGTTGGGGGCCGGCCAGTCTTATCGTCCTGCCCCAAGCTTCTTTCACCTTAGCCAGGTTGCTTCCATCCTTGCGCCGTGCCGGTTCCCGTTCGTCGTTCGTCTATTCCTCTCGCACCACGGCGCCACGGCGGCGCGAACAACCTGTCAGCTCCATTGAATAGCCTGGCCATCCCCCCTCACTTCCTATAACCAGAGTCCCTTCCAAAGTGTATTCATTCAGCGCTGCGTCTTCCCTCACTTTTTTGAGTGTACAACTTCAGTCTTTGGCCTGGATCTTTGTCGACAGCCGTTGTTGCGTACTACGAGATCGCTTTACCGATAAGCACTCACTTACACGCTCTAAATCGTCCAACGTGACAAGGCTGGGGCGGCCTGCCACCAACATCAGCGCAATGTCGGAATCACCCTCAAGCTCCCACGCCACTCAGACCGGTCGCCCTTCTCTATGGACTGATTCCGCCGAGCGCAAGTTGGCTAGGCTTTACGTCTACACGACTCTGCCTCTTGTCAAGATCGTCGAAGTCGTCCACAAAGCGACGCCCGGCAACCGAGAATGTCCCGGGTACGGCGATTCAAAATTTTGCGCCGGCGCTCATGCTGACTCTCGAGCAGAAAGGACTCCGCCAACAAGAAGCTCAATGCGATTCTCGACAAGGAGCCCCGATGGTTGCATCCCCGAACCCGGACCGATATGGAGCGGCGCATCCGCGCTCTGGACAGCTCCCCGACGCGCCAAACCCCACCCGAGAACGCCTTTTCGCCCGATTACATGCGCTCTGCCTCCTCGGGCTCCAGGTCGCATCTGAGCGCAAACCCCGATTTCAAGGATGAAGCCGGCAACAGCCCGAGTGTTCACGACTTCCAGCCCTTCCAGCCCTATGACAACTCCCGCGCCTCGTCGGCCGGATGGAACCCGGGCTCCGCCGCTCCGCTTCCGACCTTGATGACCCCCGAATACGTTTCCGTCTCGCCGGCCGAACCAGCCGGACTCCGCCGCTCTGGCACGATGCAAAGTCTGGGAGACGTGTTATCGGAGTACTCGACCGGCTTCATCCGCCAAGTCAACAAGCTATTGAAGAGATACACAATGCCGAGCAACACGGTGCTAAACCACTCCCCCATCGATAAGGACCGACCGGGAACCGCTGCATCAGACCCGGCTTCTTGGATTTTCGAATACGATGCCCCGCAAAGGAGTTCCGAGACCGAAGCCAGGCCGCTTCCCGGCGACTTTCTGAGTCTTCATCACCGCTTGGAGCGACAGGGCGCGTGCATGCCCGGCCTGCCAGAGCACGATAGACGATCCTGCTATTGCCATGCCAGAGACGAGGTGTCCAACGACTGCTGGGTGTCCGGACAAGGACCGGGTCAATTCGCCCAACATGTCCTTACTAACGGTACGCCCCCTGACGGCAACTTCGCTCGTCGCGATGCTTTTGGCAACACCATCCTGCATCTCCTTGCAGCTGGAGACGCTCCTCACTCCCTACTTTTCAACGCCGTAACCCGGGACTTGTCGCCGAACCCGTCCGCGACCAACAGTGCCGGCCAGACTTTCATGCACGTGCTCAACGACTCTTGGTTCTTGGGCAAGGCAGAATCCCTCACCCAGATCATCCGCTACCTGACGCGCCAACACGTCGACCTCTACGCATGTGATGTCTATGGTCGCAACTTTTGCCACGTCATTCACTCAAAGGACCAGAGGATCATGAGACCCGAGACAAAAAACGCTCTTCTGGCATTGTTTACACCGATGGAATACTGCCGCCGCGATGCTTTTGGAAGCATCCCTGAATCCGGAACTCCCGGGCTCAAAGTGCGTCGGGCGTACACCTCCGCCGTGGGCGAGGAAATGTCTCCGACCTGGAACGCGCAAACACACAGGCAAACGTCCTCGCCAATCGAAGAACAAGCCAACTTGCTAAGAACCGTCAACGAAGCCTACCAGTCACCCCGCGTCCAAGACTCACAGGGTCGCAATGCCCTCCACTGCCTGGCCGACACCATTCTCAGCCAAGATTCTCTCCTCGCCAAGTTCCCTTGGACCGCCGTTTCCGACGAGCAACAGCAGGTGTCTCCAGTCAGCCGCAAGCGCAAAAACAACAAGCCCATCCTCCAAAAAGCTCTTTCCGACTCGTCCACAGAGCGTCTTACCGCCCGAGAGAGCATCGTCAGAGACCTCATCGAAATGGGCGTTGACCCTAACCACTACGACAAGTACGGCAACACCGTTCTGATGGCGTTCGTAGCTCAGCTGCCCGAAGACGACGACTACAAGAAGCCGGTGGCGATTCTCGAGTTTCTCATCCAAGCCGGCGCCAACATCAACGCTCGAAACCGGTCCGGCGAAACAGCGCTGCACATCGCTGTACGCAAGGGCAAGAAGCTCGCCATGCGCACGCTGACGCAGAACGGCGCCAACGTGCAAGCCCGGGATATCGAAGGTCGCAGTGTCCTAGATGTGGCCGATCGCATGGTCGTGTCGGGTAGGCGCGGCATCGACCATCCGAGATATGAGGCCTGTCATGCCTGGCTTTCAGGCCAAGGCAAGGCGGTGCAGAACCCGACGATACAACAGGAATGGGAATACAAGGAGTCATGAAGGGCGGAGGTTGCCTGTTTCGGCATAAACAAAAGTTTTGATTTCATTATAAATCATAGGTGTGAGGCGTCATAGGAGTCCAATGTGGGACGAGTGTCAGGCGATTGTACAATTATATGGATACCCGGATGAGGTGGTGCTCTCTTTCGTTAGACCTTGATCAGCGTTTGACCATTTCTCCTTTGAAATACACTCCTGTCAACTTTGTTGTCTGAGAGTAAAAGAATTCAGAAACCAGCTCAAGTGTCATGGAGCTTACGCCCGACACGGCGTAAGCGCGGAAGAATGTACGAATGACTTAATACAGTGAATGGTAGGTATGTTCATCAGCCATCATACCATAAGAGCTATGAGTCTTGTCGGAATGAACCTTGTCGGAGACATGTATGCCTATCCGTCATGCATACTTGGGCGTTGGTGCTAGTCGTCTTGCCAATACCTGCGTTGGCCTTGACCTTGGCTGGGACATCAGCAACCAAGATGTGATTGACAAGCGAAGATTTGAAGCCTCCCAGCTTGGTCAGAGCATTGGTGCTGGTGAGGGAGCTGACGGTGCCAGAGTTGCTTGCCCGATTCCACTCTCAGGTGTGACCGAGGTAAAAAGTGCAGCGAGAAGCCTCGTCAACCGTGTTGACAAGGTAAATCTGGCCTCCGTTGGTCAAGCTAGCAGGCGTGACAGGGTTCCGCCGTAATTCGTGACACCGGCAGTTGCGGCAGAGATGGCGGCCCAACCAATCATGCGTGTAGACATATACGCGGAAGGCTTCGTTCGGGTCAAGAACATGTTTGACGGCATTAATATTGTCAGCTCTGTCTGAAGTGTTGTCTTCTCTCTCCAAACGCACCTTGCATTAGCCGGTAGCCAACAAAGAGGATCGAGATGGCGGTGTTGTACTCGACCTCCTTGAGATTAAGATCTTCCTCCAAAGTATTCAATCGTGCCTGAGGCAAAGCGTTTCGATCGAGCTTCTCAAAGGTCAGCTGTGTGCTTCGAGAGTTCCGGGACTCCGAGGTCTACGCACGTAGTTGAGGAAATACATCGCCCAGAGGATCGGCTAGCTTGATGTGCATGGGATTGTCTTATGTGATTAATAGGGTTAGCCATGCCATAATCCTTCTATCCAGCTCTCGAACAAGGGCAATTTTAACAGGATCGGTTTTCCCAGCTGCTCCAGAGTAGTCCCCCGAGACTATGGCTTCCCCTTTGCCCGACTATTCATCACGTTCGATTTCAAGGGGTCCGCTAGGTTTGTCCGTGGCCGAAGACATGGTGACTGAATTGCAGAGGATCAAATGACAAGCTGGTTGATGCCAAAAGAGATGACGAATGATTCAAGAGAAAGTAGCTTGATTTCCTTGAGATCAGAGAGGGTCAAGCCGGGCATAGCCATAATCATCCCCCATACATGAGCGTCGAGCGTTTAGCCCCGGCTTTGTAGGGATGATGCGACTGATCCTAGGAATCCAGGGTCCCCCTTAGTAGCAGACCCGGGATTGGGGATACGATACGGGGCCAAGACTGTTTCTCCGGGTTGCTTGGCTCGTGCTTCGCTATTGCGTTGTTGCGCTAGTACGCCGGTACGCCGGGTACCCCGTCCTTTGTAGGCCGCCATGCTTATCCCGCCTGCCGGACCCGTTATTCCGAGCCCTACTGCGGGGCTCGGTGTAAGACTAGAAGGAACTTGTCGGACCCACACATCGCACTATGCGAGGTGTGCATAGCTCGGATGTTCTAGAATATAGGTTTATGCCTAAATATAGGTTATTTATATTAATTATATGTTAATACTGAATTTTCATATATATAGGCTAATTTAGCCCCTTTTTACTAGTTATATATATATATCTTAGTATATTAAGTCTTATATTATAATCGCTAGCTATACTATTAGCTAATAGTTATAAGCTTAGTTAATTTCTACGAAGAGTATTTTAGTTATAAAGTTATTTTTTAATAATCTATAAAAGTTCTTACTTAGCAAAGTAATTTATAATCTTATAACTAAAGTTATTATAACCTTAATATCTAATTTAGCTAAGTGATATAGCTAGTAATTATATTAAAAGAATAATAAGCTAGGGAAGTCTAAAGAGATTAGCTAGGCTCCCCTAAATCTAATGTTATTAAATGAATTACCTATTATTAGAGGAAAAGCTTAAATAAGCCCCCTCCTTATTAATAATAAATCCCTTATCTAATTAACTAAATAAGAGTTTAAAATAAGCTTAGATAATATAAATACTAATACCCCTTGCTTATAAAGTAATAATAACTAGGTTAAATAGTATAGTTATATTATAATAACTACTAACTAATATAGAGTTAAAGATTATACTAATCTAGATAAGGCTATTACTAATAATAAGCCTAACTTTATCCTTTTAGATAATAACAACCTATTATTTAATAATAGAGCCTAAATTACTAAACTATAAAATCAGGGCTAGTTAGAGGAATATAAATATGTTAGAGATAACTTAATAAAGCTAAGTAAAGATATTATAATATTAATTAATTAGATTTACTTAAGTTAAGTTACTAATAAACCTAACGCTTAATTAGTTCTTAAGGCTTTATAAAAATAACTTTAACTTAATATTTATATAAGATAATACTATATCCTCTAGTAATATAATATCTATCTCTATTTAGTTAAAAGATCTTAGTTATTTAAATAGTTAATTATATATTAGGAGATCCTAGAGGAGGCTGTAAGAGTATGGCTATATGCCTAAACCAGGAAAGGCTAGAATGCTGAAACGTAGGTATCTGTTATTGTATTAAACTATTACTTAACCTTCTAAGTCTATAGCTTATAGAGTTTTCTATAAGGTGTATTTATCCGCCCCTAATTTGCTAACGTTTTACTAATAGCATAGCTTTATTTCTTATACCTACTATTATTCCTTATAATTACCTCCCTTCTAAAGCCTTAGTCCCTAAGGTATACTAGGAGGGTAATATAGCTCTATATTACTAACTATAGGGTAGTAGTTTAGCACCTTTATTATATTATTTACCATTGCTCTTTTTTGCACTAGATTTAGGCTATTATAGCACATAATATATTTTATTTTCTAGCGTATTACATATTTTTGAATTTTAAGTATTACTATTATTTTTTAATTAGTTACTAATACTTATATAACTATTTAGTAGTATGTAGCTAGTAATTATTTAGCCTTATTACTTAGTAATATTAAGTATAAAAAGGCGTCTTCTTTTTGAGGTCTCTAACCTAGTTGAAATTTCTCCTCTTTATAATCCTTTTTTTAACCTAGTAGCTTCTATCTTTTTAGCGCTTATTTTATAAACTTTTATTATAATTATCTAATTTCTCCCTTTTCCCTTTCTCTCTCCTTATCTTATTTATCTACTTCTCTAGCTTTTTGCTAATAGCTCTCTATAATATCCTATATTATATATATAGGCATAGTACTTATAAAATACCTCTATAATCCTGAGATCCTCTCTAGTAACCTTATTAGTAATACTAATAGTAGCTATCCTTACTTTAGCTATCTTTATAAGATATATTAGGGTATTATTAACCTTTGCTATATAAATAGCAACTATATATAGAAGTATATCTACTACGACTTTAATAAGAAGAAATATGCTATTATAAGTCTCTACTAATTTACTACCTAGTTACTATATCCTAATACCTAGTAAGTTCCCTAGGAATTTAGGGTGCTACCTAAATAACCTAGAATATATTCTACTAGATGTGGATTTAGGAGCATAATAGCATCCTAACCCCTCCTTATTATTATTATATTCTCGCTTTACTTAATAACTATTTAATAGCGTGGAAGTATATTACTAAGCTTATTTATAATCTTATTACTAGTAGTAGTAGCTATAATATAGAGCAGCTCTAGCTCTAAGAGCTTACCTTAATCTATAAGCACCTAGCGCTTAATATCTTAGTTTATATAAGCTATTATTCACTACTCCCTTATTAACTATATCCTATTAATAATTAGTTCTAGATTAATACCCTTTATAATAATATTAATATACTTTAGCGCCTAAATGCTACTTAGCTGCTATATATTTATAATAATAATCCTACTATCTACCTCTATAATAAGATTAATTATCTAGTTAATAACCTTTTAATAATACTAATCCCTAAGCGCTCTTATAAGCATAATATTACCTCCTTTCCTAAGTTCTATAAGGCGCTTTAAGATAATCTCCTTAAGTATACTACTAATAATATTACCTCTTGCTTTATTGCTATTACTAGTACTTACCCTATCTCCTATACCTCCTATCTTTATACTCCTACTAAATATAGCTAAGATGGTAGTAATAAGTTAGTAAAGAAAGCTAAGAAGACTAAGGTTACTATTACTATCTCTAATAGTAGCTCTAGTGATAAGTTAGGTAGCAAGGGGGGTGACTCTAGTAATAAGTTAGGTAGCGAGTTAGGTAGTAACTCTAGTAATAGGTTAGCTAGTAGTTAGCCTATAGGTAGTAGTGCTAGGGATACTAGGAGTGCTAGCTTAGCGACTAGTTGCTATAGTGCTTATAGTAGTGCTGCTCGCGGTTATAGTGGTTATAGTGCTCGCGCCTATAGCTATAATAGGAAGTAAATAACTAGTTAGATTATTAGCTTTCTTCCTTTTCTTTATAGTATAATACCCCCTTTTGTTATAATATTAGTAATAATTTGCTACTTAATATAATTGATATTATACTTCTGTATTTTGCTTCTATTCTATAGTCTTATAGCTTATAATTAATAACTTATTACTATAACTTTAGTAACTAGTTATCCTACTTCTTATAAGCCCTCTTATATTATCTATTAAACTTATAAATAGCCTCTTATGCATTTATTAAGTTCTCTATAGGCTCCTATATATTATATTCTATAAGCTATCCTACCTATTTAACTAAATATTATATATTATTACTAATACCTTGCTATATTATAATCTCTTCTACTTCCTATTCCTCTAGCTTATTTTTAAGCTCTAGATATATAAGCAAACCTTTGCTATTTACTTAGTAGTTATCCTATAGTCTTAAAAGGTACCTAAGTATATATTATATATCTATTAGTATTATAATAGTAGATAGACCCTATATACTTATATACTAACTAGTTCTATAATAGCTACTTACATAAACCTAGGTGCTAGTTTCTTATTCTTAAATTAGAAGTTCTTTATTAATAGCTTAATAACCTATCCCTAGTAGTAGGTCTAATGCTTATGCCTCACGTTATAATACTTAGCTTACGCTTTAGTAGCCTTTTACTACTATTCCTAAACCCTCTTATAGAGTTTTCAAATATATTTAATTTACTCCCTTATGCCCTATATTATAACCCTATTTATAGGGGTTATATATTCTATACAATGCGGGTAGTATTTATATAAAGCTTCTATTAGTAAGTAGCTAGTAGTGCTATAGTAACTATTATTATATGCAAACTCCGCCTTAGGTAACTAGATAGCCTATTCCTATAGCGAGTTGCTAGTATATACTTATAGGTACTTCTCTAATATCTAGTATATCCTTTCTAACTATCTATTAGTCTAGGGGTAGTATATAGTAGAGAGGTAGCGCTTAATAGCCCTCTCTCTTATAAACTCCTCCTAAAATTTGCTATTCAGGAGCTTATTTTAGTTGCTAATAATGCTATCTAGGGTGCTAAAGTAGTATTTAACCTATTTATAGATAATATATTCTAACTTAGTAGCTATTAGCTGCTATATTATTAGGATAAATATAGCAAACTTAGTTATTTAGTATATAATAATAAGAACTACGTTCTATTCTCTGCTTTTATACTAAGAGCTTGCTAGTAATATAGTAATAAAGTCTATACTAATTTCTTAGAATAGGTATATAAGTAGGGTTAGTAGTTATAACTTTCTGTAGGGCTTATGCCTTGGGATATAGTTCCCTTAGTATATATAGCACCTTATAATATAATTACATATATCTATAGCTAAGTTTAGCTAATAAAAGTTCCTTAAGATTAACTTAGTAGTCTTATTTACCCCTATATAACCTACCCTATAGTTATTATAGTATTAGTAAAGGATTTCTAGCCTTAGAGACCCCTCTTATAGTATCTCTAACTATTCCTTATAGAATAAGGTTCTATAACTATTAATTATATAGCTCCTATAATCGCTAGGTAGTCTATATATCCTCTCTAATGATATCTAGTAATATAAGTTATTAGCTTATAGTTTATAGATATGATTCTCTGTTACTTTAGAGGGTTATTAACTATCTGCTATTTCGCCCGTTATAAGCTCCCTTATAACCTAGCGTAGGATATACTATTATGCTATAATAACCCTAGCTCTGAGGGAGTCCTCTTAGTTAATAACCTCTTGCTAAGCGTTCTCTATATTATTCCTTGCTCTTTAGCATTAGGTTATTATAGCTCGTTTTCTTCTTCTTTTTATAGTAATACCTAAGCTAGTTTTATAGCTAGTAATACTCTTTATAATAGCGTTATTATTAATTATAGTACTACTTTTTATATCTATAATAATATTAGCTATATAAGTAACCTTAACTACTCCCAGTAAATGCGAATCCTTACTAGTAGAGGGATTATAGTTACTAAAGCTATTAGTAAGATAAAAGTTAAGCTAAACTAGGGCGGCATAGGTAAGAAGGGTATTATAGTATTAAATATATAGTTTTATTTAGTATATCCTATAACCCTATTATTAGTAAAAGTCCTATAGGATAAGGGGCTTACCTTTATAACTAAAGTCCTAGGCCTTAAGAATAGGTATAGCGAAGTCCTCTACTTTATGCCTTATTAGTTAGGTTAATATATTATTAAGTACTTTAGGAAATAGAGTAAAAGTTATTACTTTACTACTTTATTTTCAGAGTGCTATAACTCTATGGATATAAGGGATATAGTAAAATAAAGTATATATTTGGATTTAAGTCTTAATTTCGCGTTAAATAGTATACCTTTCGATATTCTATAACTAGGGTGAAAATATTCTAAATACTTTAGCAAAGTTAAAGTTAAAGTTTTAAGGTAAAATAAGGCTAAATAAGGCGAAATAAAACGCTATATCTAAGCGTTATTAGCTATATATATATATATATATAATAAAGCGTATTAAAGCGCTGTTATATGTATAGCTAAAACTACGCTAAGTTTTATATATAACAAAGCGCGCCTAAGCGTCTAAGAGGCTCTAGCGAAACTACTACCTACTTATACCTACCTTTTCCCCTTGCTTTTTAACTCTTTAGATACAGTATTTATCTATGAAATATATACTTATTAATATCTACAATTTCCCCTCTATTCGCATAAGTTACATAATAAACGAAAAAGATCACTCTATTATATCATTCGTTGCCTAAAATTTATCTCTATTATGTTAGCGATTTTTCTACCTCTTTTTCAACCTTCATAGCCGTGCTAACAAATACTACTTATATAAAGAGGAGGATTATACTAAAACCGATAAACGCATACGATTCGAGGTAGATAATAACAACTAGTTATATATAGGTTTTAAGTTATCAAAAACCTAAAGGTCCTCTAAGGCTAAAGCTTAGCTATAGTATAAGAGACTTAGCTACCTAAGTACTAAAGGTTTTAAGTAACTTATCAAAATTATAATAAGTATTAAACTTAAAGGGATTATTAAAGATAAGTATAAGGCTTATATAATAGGTAAGGCTATTTAATAGGTTTTAAGGAGAACTCCTAATTATTAGCTACTAGCGCCTAGTAACCTCATTATAATTAACTTCTTTTTAATAAGTAAACCCTATAATAGGGAGAAGTACTTCTTATTATTAGGTAATTGCTAGTCTAACCTTATGTAGGGATATACCCTATATACTTATAAGGAAGGTCTTAAAGCTATTTAGTAGATTATTACCTACCTCAAATAATAATATAGTATTACTATCTCTATTATAAGGCTCGATTAGGATATAGCGCTTTATAATACTTTCGATATATAGGTAGCTACTAAGGGTATACTTATTAAAAGATTAGTAGATTATACTAGTACTTAAAACCCTATTGACAGGTATAGTAGGATTATCTTTATAATTACTAGAGCCCTTTAATATTAGTCGAGGTTCCCTAAGTCCATAGCTTTAGAGCTTATTTAAGCTGGGATATATATAGTAAATCGGCTTAGTAGATATTATTATAATTAGAAGATTCTTAAAGGCTTAATTAATAAGTAGTTAAATAAGTAGCTAAATACCTCTTATTATCGCTCTAAAGTTCTATAAGTTAGCTATATAAAAGGATATAGCTACTAAGCGTACCTATTAACTATAACCTATAAGCGTAATAAATAGCGCTTTAATAAAACCCTACCAAGAGCGTATATTAGCTATCTCTATAGGTATAATAGCACTAATATCTATAGGATATAGGTACTAGCGATAGGTAAGGTATTACGTACGCGCGATGTTATATTCGATAAGAGTACTATATATAATCTAATACTTAAGGACACTAGTCTCCTTTATTAGTAAGAGTGCAAGGGATTAGGATTACGGCGCCGAACCGGCGCCGGGCCTCCGCCGAGGTATAACCGCATTAATCAGCCGAGCCGAGCCGAGCCCTAAAAGGGGCTCCGCGCGCATAAGTAGCTAGAAGGGCTAACTTATCTTCTATAATATAACTAACCCCTATATTACTACTACTCTTTCCTTCCCTAGCCTAGCCTTTTATAAGCTATAGCCTCATAATTAGATAAGTTCTACCTAATTATATATGTAGCTAGTTCTAGAATAAGTAGCAGTATAAGATCAGGCTTTTGCTAAGGCATTGCTAGCGCCTCTATACCTGATAAGCTAAGTGAAAATTTTGCTTCTAAAACCACTCTAACTACTATAAGCCCTAATATAGCCCTCGTTACTAAACTTATTATAATTATTTAGCGCTAAGCTAACTAGAACGACGCGCTTATTTAGGCCCTATCTGCACGCTCTATACTAGTCCCTAAGACTAAGACCTAGGCTTGCGAATATAAACGCTCTCTAGTATACCCTTATAGAACCCTTGCTAAAGATAGTATGCTAGCCTAAACCTATAATTAGCTAATAGTAATAGAAGATAGTAACGCCCTCTAGCCTAGAGCTTCTAAGCTATAAAAGATCTAGTAGATACTTATAAGGGTAACTACTAGGCTATAAATATAGTAGCGCTATTACTATACTAGCCTTACTAATCTAATATAAGCTAACTTCTCTATATTTATCTACTAAGAATATATTAACCCTAGACTATAGGAGCGCTAGCTATATAGCCTTTTTAATAGCCTTTAGTAAGAACCTAGCTAATAGCCTCTCTAGTTTTTTACTAAATAGTTAGCAATCTACTAGGCCCTCAGAACCACGGACTTCGAAGAGTCCTAGGCCTAAGCCCTCACCTTTTACTTCTAGCTTTTACCCTAGCTTTAATAAGGCCTTAAATACTAGAAATTTAATATATAGTAGCTATATACTATAGCTACTACTATAGAGCAGCTATAGGATATATACCTAGAGCGGTTCGCAGAGCCTATAGCACTACTAGCGCGAGCAGCTACTAATAAGTTCGCCCTAAAGAGGGCTCGTTTTAACTATAGCAGCCTGGATACCCTAGGCGGCATATACTAAAAGTATAGCAGGACTAACTACTATAAAGCTAACTACTAGGCTGATCTATAGTATAAAGAGTGCTATAAGAAGGGCTACCCTATTAATTAATACTATTTCTACTAGCAGGTCGCTAGGCCCTTAGCAGGCCCGGGCGATCCCTGCGTAAGTATTAAAGCTATTATAGCTATCCCTACTAGGAGAGGTATATAGATCGCAGAGGATAGCGTTTTTAAGCTATATATATCAGAAGATAAATAGACTACTACTACTAAGCCCTCAGGTATTAGTAGGCTTTGCCTACTAGCTACAGGGAAAAGCCCGAGGCTAGGCAGAAGCTATAGTAACTAGGTAAAAGACCTAAAAGCCTAGAAGAGACTATGCTATAGAGGGTTTAAATCCCCGCGTAAGTATATAAAGCCTACTAGCTATAGGGAAAAGCCTGAAGCTAGGTAGAAGCTGAGGTAACTAGGTAAAAGACCTAAAGGCCTAGAAGAGACGCTATAGAGGGTTCAAATCCCCGCGCAGGCAGGAGTTTTATGGATTATTAGACTTAGAGACTAAGCCCTCTAGAGGGGGGGTAATTATAAGGGATTAGGATTACAGCGCCGAACTAGCGCCAGGCCTCCGCCGAGGTATAACCGCATTAGTCAGCCGAGCCGAGCCGAGCCCTAAAAGGGGCTCCGCGCGCACAAGTGGCTAGAAGGGCTAACTTATCTTCTATAATATAACTAACCCCTATGTTACTACTGCTCTTTCCTTCCCTGGCCTGGCCTTTTGTAGGCTATAATCTTACAAAGAGCTTTAATTCGTATTTAAGTAGCGTAAGATAAAGTAGCTAGATCTAATTATAAAAGAACTTCCTATATACTCTATAATATAGGATAGGGATAAGAAGCTTTATAAGCTAAATTAATAGCTTTAGAAGGATACCTAAGATAACTTTAATACTTAATTACTAGGCCCTACGCTATTATAGGAACTGTTAGTTGTACTTACTTTTACTAAGGGGGTAGAAGGGGTAGTATACTAATAAATAGTATAAATAATAACTTTAATAGTTAAACTAGGGCAAGCTATAGATTAAGTTATAGATATAATTAAGGTTAAAGGACTAGTAACTCTAGCGCTACTTTAAATTATAATATTAATAAGATTAAGAGAAAAGCCTCGTAGATTATATAATAATACGCTATTTAAGCGAAGGATTCTAATAAGCTAGCTTAATTACTAGCTAAGTATTATAATAAGGTTTTTAATAAGACAACGCGCCTAAGAGGCTTCCTAAGACTAATCTAACTTCTTGTTACTAACTAATATAGTTAAGGATAAGGATAGGAAAGATATATTAGTAGAAGGCTTAGGTAAGATCTATTATTAAGACCTCTAGCTAGTTTTAATAAATTATATAGAGGCTTAGAGATATCTATACTAGATAAAGTAGTCTACTACTATAAATATTAAATATTAGACTATTTAGAATAAGGGTACCTTCAAGCTTATATAACTTAATAATATCAAAGATAGATACTAAATCCTTTTACTTAAATAAGCATTTATATATAAGTTCGATAAGTATAGGTATCTTAAGAAGTTTAAAGTAAGGATCTGCATAAGAGGAGACCTATAACCTATAAATAGGTTAGATACCTACGTCTTAACGCTTACTTTATACTTATTTAGAAGCTTCATAGTAATTATAGTAGGATTTAACTTAGATTTAATATAGTTGGATATTGTAAACACTTTTATAAACGCTATATTAGATAAGGTTATTTATACTTATTACTTACCTGGATTTAATTGCTAAGGCAAATGCCCTATTCTATATAAGGCTCTATATAAGCTATATCGATCCCCTCTCTTATAGTAATAAAGTCTTAAGATAACTTCCTAGCTCTTGAATATAAAACCACTAGATAAAGATAATTATATCTTTATAATAAATAGAGTATTAATCTTTATATTTATTAATAATATTACTATACTTTGCTAAAAGGGAGATAAGTCTAAGGTAAGGGTAATTATTAATAGCTTGAAGTTAGCCTATAAGATAAAAGAGATAGGCGAATTAAGTATGTTTTTAGGTATTTTAATTATCTGCGATTATACGTAGCATGAGTTATGGCTTTATATAGATAAATATATAAAAAGGATCTATGATAAGTTTAGTAAAAATAGAATAGTAGTAAAGAGACTAATAGTAATACTAATAGTAATTAATAACTTAATACTAAATCCTAAATAAGCTATAGCTAAAGATATTAACTAGTACTAATATAAAGTTAGCTTAATTAACTATATAGCGATTAATACGCAACCTAATATTATAAGGACCGTATTATGACTTTTAGAGTTTTTCCTAAGTCCTTTAAAGGAGTACTATAAGGTAGCTAATCGATATCTTACCTATCTATAGTAAATAAGGCATCTTGCTATTAAGTTTAATACTAATAACAAAGGTATACTCTACTATGCTTTAGATACCTCCTTTACTAATAATAATATTACTTATAAGAGTACTTAAGGTTATATAATAATATTATTTAGAGGATTAATTAGCTAGAAGTTATTAAAATAACGCTAAGTTATTATATTAAGTACTAAAGTAGAACTTATAGCCCTTATAAGTATAATAAAAGAGTACCTTGCTATTATTTGACTTATAAACGAACTTTAACTTTAGCTTGATAATAATTTTACTATATACTGCGATAATACCTAAACCCTCTAACTACTTATAGCTCCATAACCTCAAGTAACTAGTAAACTACGCTATATTAATATTAATAACCTATAGTTATAATAGTAGGTTAGAAGAGGTAGAGTTAAGTTTAAATAGGTAAAGATTAATAAGATAGTTATAGATAGCTTTATAAAGACCCTTACTATATAAAACTATAGTTATTTTATTACTTGATTAGGGATAGCAAATATCTACTTGATAATTAATAATAACTCTCTAAATTTATTTATTATATTTCGCTTTATATCTATTTATAATCTTTAACTTTAAATATCGTAATAATATAGCGACTTCTATAATTAGAAATTATATTATTAAAATTGCCTTATTACGCTAGCTATAATAGTATAAAGTCTGGTTATAAAACTCGCTTAGAACCTAAGTTATTTATAATTATATCATTTTAATTTAAAAGTTATTATAATTTAAACTTTAATATTGATTTTATTTACTTTATATTTTAAATTAATAACCTATCTATTAAATCTAGTAAAACTAAGTAATAAAAAAGAACTAAGTGCTATAGCTCTATACTAGGAGATTAATCCTAGATAACTAAGTATATATCTAACTAAAGTAGGATATCTTAGAGTTACCTCTTATAAGAACCTATAAACTCTACTATATTTAAGTATTAAGGTTAACCATATAAATTATAAAGTACTTATATCTTAATAGTATTATGGCTTAGCTAAGCTAACTTTAATAGCTATATAACTATAGCTATTACTCTGTAGCTCTAAATTAAACCCAAGACCTCGAGGTTAAGTTACTAACTCTTATAGTTTAATATATTTAATAAGGTAGTAGGTTATATTACTATACTAAGTTCTCTTAAGTAATTTAGAGGGGGAGGTAGTAATAATTTATAATAGTACTAAGACCTATATATAACGAGGCGCGAGTTATAATATATATATATTATAGTGGCTTTAATAGTAGAATAGGGAGTCTAGATCTTGCGATAGCCTTATTTTGAGATCTGAGGGGGTATGTTAGACCTATATATTATACTATACGAGGTGTATATAGCTCGGATATTCTAGAATATGGGTTTACGCCTAAATATAGGTTATTTATATTAATTACATATTAATACTATATCTTTGTATATATAGGCTAATTTAGCTCCTTTTTGCTAGTTATATATATATCTCTTAATATATTAAGTCTCATATCATGATCGCTAGCCATAGTATTGCCTAATAGAACCGAAGGGTTTCGCCTAGAAAATATATTATAAAATTGATGAGAAAGAACTGAGAAACATCGCCAATGTAGTGCCGCCGTCTAGTAATGGATTTGTCTAAAGCTCTTGGTCTATTAATACTCTTACTATACCTGTAACGAAGCTGCTATACCTTTCTTCGACTTGTGTCTGCACTAGTCGCTCGTTATGTCTGCCATAACAGGTTTCGACTCGATGCTTTTTGGTAACATCTTTGGAACTGAGGAGGCTCGCTAAGCTTTCTCTGGGCGATCTTATGTCTCCAACCTGATCAAGGCCGAATGCGCCTTGGCTGAAGTAGAGGAAGCCGAGGGCATTGTTCCCAAAGGAACCACTGCTGTTCTGAGGGAGCATTACGAGGTCTCCGAGATTGATTGCCAGCTCTTAGCCTCTCGTACTGAAATTGTTGGAAATCCTGTTCTTCCTTTGGTGGAGCAGATGTCGAAATGGGTTCCCGAGGAGACCTGTAGGTTCACCCGCCAATCCCGTCCTCGCAAGAAATCTGCTGAACTCTGGTTGGTACAGCGGGTTACATCCACCGTGGTGCGACAACCCAAGACATCATGGATCTCGCCTCCGTCCTTCAGATGAAGGACGGCCTCGAGATGGTCGAGCGCCTACTCGAGTCACTTCTACCCTGGGACTCTGGAGAAAATGTCAGCAGCCTACAGAGATGTGCCCATGGCCGGCAGGACACACTTGCAACACGTTCTTCCTATCACTTTTGGTTACAAGTGCGCCGTATGGCTCGCGGGCTTCGGTCGACATGTCAAACGCCTTGAGCAAATCAAGGAAAGCTGTTTGCTTGTGCAATTTAGCGGTGCCGCGGGAACCTTGGCTTCCTTGGGGTCCTCGGACACTGGAATCCGTGCTCGCAAGCGACTGGCCACGATTCTAGGTCTGCAAGATCCAGTAATCACCTGGCATGTGGCGCGCGATACTGTTGCGGAAATCATCAACTATCTTGCTCTTATCGGAGGTAGTCTGAGAAAAATTGCTCTAGATGATTGTCATGTCTTCCAACGAGCTTAAAGAGGCGAGCGACCTTTTGAAATCATAATTGACCTGCTACGTTTAGTATTTGATGACGTATTGATTTTGATCTCGCAGGTCGCCGAACCGAACGTTCCCCACGGCGTGCCTCTTCCACCATGCCTCTGAAGCGGAACCCTATATCGAGCCAGGTCATTCTTGCGCAATGCAAGATTCTTCGTGCCTAAGCCGGTTTGGTATTGGACGGCATGGTCTCCGATTTCGAGAGGGCATCTGGTCCATGGCATTTAGAGTGGGCTGCTATCCCGACGGCGTTTACTTCGGTCGTCGGCTTTCTCCACCAAGCCGAGTTTGCCTCATCTGGTCTGCAAGTGAATGAGAAAGCCATGCTGGCTAATCTCAAGTCTCCTCGGGGTCTTATTGTGGCCGAGGCAGTGATGATGGGCTTGGCAAAGTACACTGGGCGACAGGAAGCCCATGAGATCGTCTACAAAGCAAGTGTTGAGGCACATGAGAAGGATGTCTCGCTGCAAGATGCACTGGAAAATTCATCGCAAGTCATGGCGCAACTGGCATCAGCCCAGTTTTCACAGCTTTGTGACCCCACGAAGTACCTGGGATGTTGCCAGCTGATGGTCGACGAGTTACTCGAACAAACGGCACACACTGAGCCCGATTACTGAGAGCCCAAACAGTAGAAAAAAGTGCATGGATCAGGTTAGAATGACAGCGTACGTTCACTTTATGTGTTTGGTTGGCAAACTGTGCTTTCTCAGTGAGACAGCCTTTTTGACAAAGTTACGAGCTTTTGAGATTAATAGCAGTCATCTTCATCTGAATTCTCCAAGAGTACAAAGCCAGCGTTGCAAATTTGTAGTATAAAACAGACAATAGTCTTGCTTTCGAACAGTATTTCCTCAGTTATATTTTCCGAGAACCCGGATTTTCAGATATATCGTTCTTGGATCTTCCTGCAAACCTTCATCTCTATCACTTTAACCCGAAAAACCGGCTCTCGTAATCTGAACACATGAAATTGAAATATTCCTGCTTTGGTAATGTGCTCTTGAGGTAACTCAGCTGCTGCGGACCGTGATGCGATTAACCGAGTCATGCGACAATACTGACGCTACTATGGTGGGCGCTGGTCGTGTGTTTGATTGTTTGAAGTCGGCATGTTGCCGTCGCCGACGAGCTCCTCATTTCTCTTGCCCTGCTAGAGTCGTCAGTTTACGCCAGGGCAAAAAGGCCCACGGCCATGAGGCTCTTGCGAAGACGCGGAGGCCTCCCGCTGGCATCCTATCATAGAGTTGGTGTCTGCTTAAGCATCTCAAATCTCACCCGAGCCTCGCCATCCACGATGAATTGGTTATATTGTGTCTCATATCCTGATGCCTGAAGGATTCCACCACTCTCCGAGGAGACTATGTCGCGGCCGGTGCCGTTTGTCCGGGCAGCCCAAATTGAACGATCAGCTTCTTGGAATATGTTGCTCATGATCTGCGCGGAGAGGAGGCCTGGCAAGGCATTTTCTGCAATTTACACCTTCCTATATTGGTGTAAGGCTACCCTGGAGAACGTGCTCGACCCTGTCGAGTATGTGTTAGGAGGATGTGTTCCAATGGCATTATGGTCTGGAAGCAGCTGCTCGTGATGGCGAGTGCGAGTTGTTCAGCTACCGATTCCGTCTCTATTGATCCCAATGACCAACAGCGGGTTGTGATAAGACTTCCCAAGCGATGCGAGGGCGTGGACGAAGACTTGAAGCAGTCTAAGTCCCAGCTCGACGAGGCCACGACCGTCGACGCTCGCTGGGGTGTGTGGAAGAGAATACCCCCTTGTGGCTGAACATTGCAGGGTGGCAAAAGGCACCAGAAGCCTCCCAGTGACTCTTGATTCCCCAGTGACTGATGATCCTGGGATACATGGGATGACGAACCAAGGTCAATTTGCGACAACTTTACCATAGCTTCATGTTGAGCCGTAAAATTCACATTTGGTAGCGGGTTGGAACCAAGACCCAATTTTCAAGTTCCTAACTAACCGCCTTGGTTTTCAGCGCCGTTTCGTCTCATGAACAATCGCACACAAGAGCGCCAAAGTTGCCCTCGGCGTCCTCAGCTGCGGGTGCTCCCTCGGAGGCCGTCCCCCAATGAGGCTTCACTCAGCTGAGGCTGCAAGAGCCACTAACGTGCCCATTCTCCCATTTCTCAACCGGCAGTGTTTGCGCGGAGATGTTGTGTTATCATGGGGGTTGGCTCGTAGTGGGCGCTGCTGGCATAGGGAAACCCCAGCTTAGCGCCCCGAGGACAGCGTGATATCCCCTCGGGCTCTTGGCGACAGCATCATAGTGTGTCGCATAGGCCTCCTCTGCACGCCGACCGCCTAGATGTGCTGAGCAACAAACGTTATCGGGTTTGTCGTTAATGAACTTGATGTCTCTGGTGTTTGAAGGTGGCGCGGCCGGGTGAATCATAGCGAGGAATGAGGAGGTCCCGTGCACAGACGCAATCAGGGGCATCTAGGCGGCAAGACGGAGCTCGTCGTCTTCGGGTCCGGTCCGGCTCCGGACCCCGCACTTTTGGGTGAGGAGGGGGTGGAGTACGGACCCCCGCGGTTGCATTCCCGGCAGGCCAATCCGGAAACGTCAGCAGCGGTGACCCCTCACTCGGCCGTCGATCTTTGAGCTGCTGCAAGCATCTGTTTCTTCTCATCAACACCTAGGAAGGGAATGGAATGAGACTGCGCTTGAAAAGCAGGCTTCGGCCCAGGTTTTTAGACCTGAAAACCACAATCTTTGCATTTACAACGAGCTCACAACGCCGTTACCTGACTCAACCCTTCCTTTATTAGATGGAGGCTGACGAGAAACAAGGCGTGAGCTCGATTGAAGCAGACGAGCCAGCTCTAGAAACATGGAACGGAACACGAACAAATGCGTTTCGCTACGTAGTCACTCTCTACAGCTTCACTGTCATGGGAATGAATGACGGTGCTATCGGCGTAGGCTTTTCCCTCCCCGAATACGTTGACAAGTTGGCTGACCCATACTCAGGCTTTACTTCCATATGTATTCTTACCGAATATGACAGATTGGCAGAGCCGCGTGGACTGACGGGACACAGATCGAAACATACTATGACATTTCGTACACGATCGTGTCGTTGCTCTTCCTCTCGCCTTTTGTCGGCTACATCGGAGCCGCATTATCAAACAACTACTTACACCGAACACTAGGCCAGCGCGGAATCGCCATTATTGGGCCTGTCGGTCGAACACTCGGCTTCCTCCCACTGGCATTTCACCCGCCGTACCCCGTTCTGCCGTTCGCTCTTTTAGTGGCAGGTTATGGCAACGGTCTCGAGGACAGCGGATGGAACGCCTGGATCGGCAACATGCAGAACTCGAACGAGCTTCTCGGCTTCCTCCACGGCGCATACGGCCTCGGGGCAACGGTCGGGCCTCTGCTTGCGTCGGCAATGGTCACCGAGATGGAGCTGGAATGGTATACCTTCTACTACGTGATGACAGCGATGACAGGTTTCACCATCATCCTCACCGCTACGGCGTTTTGGGAGGCCACAGGAGAGGTTCACCGGGAGAAGCATCCGTCGTCTACGGACGGCGCGAATTGGACATCAACGATGGCGGTGGTGCGAAAACCGATTACTTGGCTGCTTGCGTTCTATCTTCTCGCTTACGTCGGGATCGAAGTCGCCTTGGGGGGTTGGATCGTTACCTTTATGCTGCGGGTGCGTCACGCCAAGCCGTTCCTTGCGGGTATCACGACCGTGTTGTTCTGGTTGGGTCTCACGCTCGGACGTCTGGTGCTGGGGTTCGTCACGGGGCGTGTCGGGGAGAAGAGGGCCATCGCCGTCTACGTGCTCCTCTCCATTGCTCTCCAGATTCTATACTGGCTTGTTCCGAACTTTGTTGCCTCGGTCATCTTCGTCATGCTTCTGGGGTTCTTCCTCGGTCCGTTGTTTCCCGCCGCCATCGTCGCAGCTGCGAAGCTGCTCCCTAGCGATAACCACGTCAGCGTCATCGGCTTCGCGGCAGCATTTGGTGGTGCCGGAGGAGCTGTCATACCGTTCGGCGTTGGAGCGATTGCGAATAGTAAAGGGGTTGGAGTGCTGCAGCCTATTGCGCTGGCTGTCTTGATAGTCCTCCTTGCCTTGTGGGTGTGCTTTCCGGGAGGATATAAGAAAGGAGGCTTGGAGGAGGCGAGAAGGAATAAAGAGCCTATTGGGAACGACTTTCGGGACGTTGCTCGCTTGGCAAAGGAATTCAGAAGGTGAGGAGGCCGTAGATCCCGAGGGAGGTTTCAGATGATGTGGTTCGAACAGGACGAAGGGACTCAAGCTATGAAATAAACGCATCGTAGCAACGCAGATGATTATTTATCAATGAGAAGCCAAGAAAACACGATATACCTTATTTCATAAGGCGACTCATGAGTGAGATCTCACTCAAGGGCTTTTGAGACTCCGAAGGTGAGCAATGGATACGCTCAGGCAGCCACAGTCTAGCAAGGTTCTCATTTGAGCAGTTGCCTCAAATACCTACCTTCAGCCTGTGTCGTTCCTGCCTCACTTTGCAGTCATTTAATCCGGGCAGGCACCGACCAACATGCCCGGGCTTGACTTCCGGTATTAACCCGACGCACCTTCCGCGACTTAGGTTCTCGCTCCGCGCCGACGTTCAGGTCCTCGATTCCCACCCAGAGTCCGACCACTCTTCCAACTTCCGCTCTCTCCAGCATTCCATTCCATACAACCTCTCCAGCAACTTCGTTTGGAATTTATCATCATCAATCCACGGCCAACGCCATTCCCTTCTTTTCGTCCCAACCATAGGCACAGGGCCTTCACCCACCAAGAACCGGGCGACTGAATCACCGAACTCGACCATGCTCATGGCTCCACGCTGAGAGGCAAGCCGAGCCCACGACCTGATCATCGGATTCGCCTCTTCGGCCCTTCAACTTCTCTCAACCGTTACACACAGCAATATTGTGATGCCCAACATGGTCGACCGCCACTCTGTCAACCTGCCACCGCCCATCACCAGCCACGTTCGTTCCACAGCATTGCCTACAATGAAACCAGAGGTCAGATTTGAAGTAACGAATTGCTTCACGCCATTTCCAAGACTGCCTGCCGAGATCCGGTACATGATCTGGGAGGCCGCCGTTATCGAGCCCGGGATGCATTGGGTCTGTCTCCAAACCGTTGCTCAACCGCTCCACCCGCCTGGACACGTTGCAATCGCTCCCGTTAACGTCGATGACAGCGACCATGACGCTCTACCAATTTTCTCCCAGGAGGTCAATCCTCGAACGCGCAGGCGGGCCACCTTGGAGCCTCGATATCCAACCCCGCAGGCTGATATATCCAATTACGTTCCCATTAACCATACAATGGACATACTCTCGGCGACGTGCAGGGAAGCCGAAAGAATTTTGCGACGCCTTGCAAGCCGTCCCGGGGTTCTGAAGCTCGAGGATCACCGGGTCGTCTCTTTCAGCGGTGGGGATGACGTGGTTTGCTTGGAATACCTGACGCCGAATCTGTTCAAAACTGGGAGCCGCTTGAGCCTACCCATCAATTGCGCAGCGTTGGTCAACGTTCGTCAAGTCGCAATGCCATACTGTCACCAATGGGACCCTACCAACGATACCTACCGCTGCACCCATTGCGGGAATTACCACTCCCGTTCTCGCAGAAGGACTCACCCGATTCACCTCTACGAATTCCTTGCTCGGCACCTTCCGAATCTCGAGGCGTTTTACTTCATCGACTATCTCATGCATCGAAAGTCCGAGCAAATGCCACAGTCAACCAAGTGTCCGGTCGAGACAAGGGCAACAATAGGTACTCGGCACAGCCCTTCAATAGCTCTTCGTTCGGAACACTGACGCAGGCAACAGATATCAACCCTCAAAGATACAAGAGCGACGGCCGAGTATTCGTCGGTGTAGATCCAGATGAGTGGATAATCAGGTCAAGGGTTTTCGACACCCTGTCATGGGTCCGCAAAAGATTCATCCAGTACGCCACCAAAAGTAGGCTCAGCAACCATCCCAACCCGACAGCCGTCAAGTTTGGCGTTCTGGCTTGTGAGTGGGTCTACCGCAAAGTGGAGGAGGATTCGTCGACGATCGCACACTCGACAGTGAAGATGCCCCAGAACAAAAGACGAAAAGTATCGGGATCCAACGACACCAACCGTGGTAAAGTCCCTTCACTGAGTGAGACGCCAGCCAGGCCGACAACGGGAGCTACCACACTTAGGCCTGCGCCTTTGCCAGCGCCACAGGGAAGCCAAGCTTCATTCGTGTTTGGGGAAAATACTGGTTTCAGTTTTGATTTTAGCAACCACCCCTCCGAGAACATGTGAGAAAGGAAGTAAGCGACATGCGATATCGATGCCGAGGTTATTCACGGAGCATCAGACAGTGGGGTTGTTATTCTGCTTTCCTCATCAAGTGTGCGATACCCATTGACAGAGCCAACCGCGCAGCACAAGATCCGACTTCCTAGAAAAAACAACTGAGTAGTAATGCTAATACATGTTGAACACACAAGTTGGACTACAATGCTAATGATGAAAGAAGTCTTGATGAAGGACAAGCATGGGTGCTGGCTGCTTCGAACGTCAGTGCAGCTGCGACGCCCAACGAATTCGCGACGTCATCAGCTGCATATTCGCAGGCGCCCAAGACTCTTTGCTTCAACTGCCTGGTTGCCTTACGGAGGATATTGCGAGGAACGGCATGGGAAAGTAAAGTCGATCGACGAATTTCCGCATCCCAGCGAATGGTGTGCGAAAAGACTGGTCTGGACCAAGCAATTGCTCGGTCAAGGTGCCACCCTGTCAGCGCAAGGGACGGGCATCACGCTGATCTACCCAGTATCAGGGGGATCGTTGGGTGTCACGGGGTCGCTAATCGCTCCCTGCCACACCCAAACGGCGGGTATGGTCCAGTCGTGAGCGAACTGAGATAGCAGATTGGCGGCCTTGGACAGGAATTTCAGAAATCCCCGTTCGCTGGAAGCATAGTCTTTGTGGTCGGAATTCCCATGGCAGATTGAGGGCTCGGCATCTGATCCCTCGAAATGATGTGAGCACAATTGCTGTTGCGCACTCCCACAAGACTGTCAAAGTTTCAGACAAGAGTCGTGAGCAGACCAGCACAATCGAGCCGTCTGCGTCACTGCTTCCTCGAGAGCACCGGAAAGCGACGAACCCCATCGGATACAAATGAGCGGGCAGTGAGACCGCCTGCCACGAGCCAACGACCATGATGTTGACGCAGGGAAGCTGATGCCTAGGGGTCTGGACCTTTTCTTCCCCAGGGACGCTCTGAGCGCGGCCACTTCGGGTGTGCCTTGCGCTTATCCATACTCGCCGCCGACTGTCCTTTTCCTCGCGAACACGGCTTCGTCAACGTCCTGACGTCACTCTGTCGATTACTGCACATCCATGGGCAGATCGGGTTCTAGATGGGTCTATTACCCCAATGCAAGTAAAAAGACTTGCAGTTTGCTGTTACTGATGTGCAGCGAGCCGGAGCCAGGTCCGCAAACACGTTGGAACTGTTCAGTCGGGATAAGATCTTGAGGGAGTCAGGTGTCGCGCCGCAGCGACGGAACGCCTATGGCGGTTTCGGGTTCTCTCGTTCAGCAAGGAGATCGAAAAGTCTAGGCCCCCTTGGAAATGTTAGATCAGCAGCATGTTCCCGGGTATGGGGGAGCGGGTGACTGCCTTATCCACTCGCGGCTGCCTCGCCGGGATCGATGGAGGGAGGTTTCCCAAAGACGTGTATCAGTCCTCACGCCAAACAAGCAGTTCGCGACCTGTTTGGGGCTCAGTTGATGGTCCCGGGGTGAAGTCGAGACGGCCCTCGCGATAACGGTCTCGAACATGATATCACGTCATTGGCTTGAAGTTCCTTGGTCTTCGTGGCCTACGCCAAGTTTCGTTGGCTGCCGGTTACCTGGGCGCAAAGCTTCCTCCACAAGTTTTGTTGACCGTGATGTTGCGCTGCCTCCACGACATCTTTCCATAATCCATATCGGCATGGGTTCGGCATGCCGATGATGAGGGTTAAGTATGCAGCCCGTCCCGAGTCTCTTTGGCTCGATCCTCGGAAGCGCTCTACCTCATGCCCATCGTGCCCCCAGTTTCAGCTGGCATCTCGAATGCCCCTGGAGACCACTCTCCGTAAAATTCCCCGGCCGGTCAACCTCGGTGAATTTGCCGCAGAAAGCCCACTTATCCCGAATCACTGAATGTCACGGTGCACCGTCTGCCGCATCGGTGTAGCAACACAACCAGCTCGCAACAGGGCATGGTCATCCTGCATGGCGAAGCCATCTGCCGAGTACTCACTTGAGCACTAAGCATGCCAACGTCGTCCACCGCCGCGGTGTGCGGCTTTAACCAAACGTAAGCACACCCATTCCTGGTAGCCCACAGATCCCTTGTGGTGTTCCCGACCAATGCTCATCAGCTATTCTAAGCAGAACATCCGGCGCGAACCCCACAACACCGCCATTGGCCCCGACCAGCCCCGCAGAGCGCCCCGCAATTCCCGTTCCATCGGCCCCGGGATACTCCGTTGGTCGGTTCCTTGACGCCCCGGATGCTGAGAAACATAACCGCGCACCGCTCTTCGCCTCAAGGACCATTTCATCAGAGCCGGAAGAGGCGGGGCGGATTAGAATGGCGAAGACCTTGGCAGACATTGGGTTCGCGACATCAACCTGACGGGTATTGAGGCACGATTTCTTCCGGGGACTGGGACGCATCAGTCATCGTTCCCAAGGCTTACTTACGCGCCCATCATAATGAATTCATCGCATTTCTCGCAAACTGCTCCTTTAACGCATGCTGCGCTGCAGGCGCGAACTCATCCCTTGCACACAAGAGCATGACCATATTCCAGCGGCCTTTGTGACGTCAATCTGACCGTGTCAGCAAACTCATCTTGCCTACATCACTGCGCGAAGCGAAGGCCGACTCTGGACGATTGTGCGGTTTTGTCTTCCAATGAAACCTTGGGCCTGCAGGTGCAGCTCAATCCACTGGACCTGCTAGATTGGATAGACAAGAGGCGCGGACAGATGTAGCACGAGGCTTCGATGAGTCTCCCGATACAGACTCAGTTGCGCATTCGCCCCAAACTTAGAAGGCTTCGCAATCGAACAGATCAGTAAAGATGACCGAGGAAAGCCAAGTAAACTCTTTCGATGACTGATCTTCTCTCCGTTTGGCAGCATTTTGCCACCCTTCCATGTGTTGTTGTCAGCAGTCAATTTTTCGGCCGCCGTCGCCCTCTCCACACTCAAACCCGGAGACGAGTCGCCGGACCTCTCCTTCTCTGCTCCGCCAATATCTTGATCAGGAACCGCCGCCATGACAGAACTTCTTTGGGGGATCCCGATGGCGCATGTGATACCCAGTCTGCAGAAGCAGCAGCACGGACAGCCCTGGCATGTTTCGCTGCCAAGTAATCTCGGCGCAGGCCGAGCTACCCTTTTCTCGCGCCGCGCCGCCACCCCCCCTCCCCCCCTTGCAGGGTCCGTCCCAGACGCTGGCCTCCCAAAGGTGGTTGGGTTGGAGGGCACGGTCCGCTGGTTCGCGCTCTTCTCGCTGTCGGGTTCGAGTGGTTCCTGCAGTTGGCTCGGGTTGGGCGAGGCGAGGGAGGGGAATAACCTGCTTGCGCATAGTCCAAGTTCTGAGCGAAGTGAAGGTGCTGCGACCCATGTTGACGGAGGTAGTCCGTGGAAAAGAAAAGAGTCACTAGGTGGTCCTACACCGAGGAAGCGTCAGAGCCATCACTATCTCTCGGCTCAACGTATCCAAGTCGCCACCCCCTCCTCCTGATGTTCAAACGCGGGGTGCAGCCCGCCAGAAAGAGAGAGGGAGGTTCTTCTGGTGGAGATAGAGAGAGGTTTGGATGTGCCAAGCCTTTCTTGCGCGCCGTAACGGCTTTTTCCTTCACACTGCTCCTGTTTGGGGCTTCTCAGCGTCACGAACATACGGGCATATGTCATCACCGCCACTATGCACACACTCAGCCACGGATTGCGAGGCCATCTGATCATCTGAGAGATGTCGACATCCGCTGCGAAGAGCCAGCAGCTGCGCTGTATGAAACACCCCAGTTGGGCGTGTCTTTCTACCCCGTAATCCTTGTTCGAAGACTTGAGATGGCCGGAAGCTTGGGGCAGGAGGAATTTCTTCATCCGCTGGTACGTGATGTTTTCGACCTTGGATGAACCTGCTGTCCTCCCCCCCGCCTGGGTGCCTGCCCCGTTCCTGGCCCCAGCTTGAAATTGTTCCTGACGGCATAAACCCGCATCCGAGGATACCTCAACTTTGCCCATGGTGTGGCGGTGGATTATGATAACGAGATCGAGATGATCATCCACATGCTCAGTCTTCAGATTGCATTTGGTTTCCAAACACACGAGGCGAACAGATGGTGAGCGAGGGAAAGATCGTCCAAAGCCGAGACCTGCGCCCGTTGAAGTGACTACAGCTTTATCGGCGGTTGACAATTTAGTGGCGCAGGGCTAGAACTTTGATCGAATCTTCTTGAGGATTGGTGCCTGGGATGTGGCGTGCGAGAAGGACACTCCTGATTCAGAGTTGCCAGGGCAATGGGCCACCAGGTTCCTAGTGTCCTTGAGGGAAGGTGGAATTGCATCTCATTGTTGTGAACAAAGAGAGACTGCAGCCTTGAAAGGAAATGATGACAGACGCTGAATGCTTACCCAATGCTGACCTACATCATGCACGGCTCGCGAATTCATCGTTTTCGCGACCACTTAAATACTCACGAGATGGCTTCGAAACGAGTGAAGACGAGCCTTCGACACGGCAGCTCATACTCTTGAGCCATAATTCTGTGGTAACACAGACTGTTTTTGTTTCTCAGGGCCTTTAGGGACTCGGTCTAGCTCGGGGCAGCTTGAATCATGCTACTGTCTTACACCTCCCGACGGTTGCCACAGATCTTCTGAATCATTGAAAAAAAAAAAAAAAAAAAAAAAAAAAAAAAAAAAAAAAAAAAAAAAAAAAAAAAAAAAACAAAAGAAAGCTCAGCACCGGTAAGACGGCAAACCGGCGTGACACAGGTCATGGAGTGAGCCGCAGCTGAGCCACACAGAGACGATTCTGCGGACGGGTTGGGGAAGTTCAGCGTGCAGTGAAGACTAATCCAGGTTGCGAGGAACGAGGAACCACCAACTGGCCCTCCCGCGCACGGTTCGGTGCTACGGTCGAGAATGAAACACGACAGCTCGCTACAGGGAGATCGTCGGGACAACGAGGGAGGCTTGAGGGTCGCAGCACTGCGGATTTTCAGCCAGACCTCGGAGGAGGGAAACGAGCGAGATCATGGAGGGAAGACGGGACGGGGGCAGCACCAGTCAGCGCCATGCCCATCTGAGGCTCTGAGCTTCGCAAGGGTGATGCCGAAGGGTGGGAGGTAGGTGGTCTAATCCCCGTCACTACGACAGGCCCCATGGTCAACTCGAGATGGAGGGTGGTCCTTGGACCAGAGTTGAGTGTTGGCAGCTGTCCGGCGTCATTTCCCGCAACCTTGGATCGGTGAAGCTTGGGTCTAGGGACAGGAAGCGGACGGAAATAGGCGTGGGCAACGGCCACGGCCACCGACACATTCTCTGTGCTTCTGCCGGTCAGATACTCTCCATGGTAACGAAGTATTCTCTCCACCCCCTGAATTATTCCGTTCCTTTTTGGTCAGGAAGGATTGCTCCCAACGTGGACCTTACGTGGATGCTGGCGAAGAGGACCAAATAACATATTCCGCAACCACGGTGCCAGTAGCAAACGTGCTGGTCGAACAAGATCAAACTGGGGCCAGAATGCTGCCTACCCTCTACCCCCCCAAGACCACTTCCGCAAAGACGTGCCGTGCGTCAAATTGCCATCCCGTCGTACCTCGCATCCCACACATTGGGAGATGGGAAACAACCCCATCGCTGAGGTGAGTGTACATGTGAGATAGACTACCGGGGCACGCTAACGACAAGGTTTGAGCAACGGCACTAGTCCATGGCGATTCACGTGGGAGAAAAGAGGCGACTGGCACGGTTGACAGTAGAGAAGAGGCGTTTCACGATGTTATGCTTCGACAGACGCTGGTCTTCGCCCGCAGGACTCTTTGGCCACCCTGCGATGCACTGCGAGCTGCGCCTAGAACACGGCGAGAGAGGCGTGTTCACACCACTCAAGGAAACGAGAAGACGCCAGTTCTTTCCTTGGGGAGGCTGACAAAGTGCGGCATACCGATAGCGTCACTACGTCGTCGGGTGTGAGAGGCTTTGACTGCTCGGGGACTCTGCAATGCAGCTTGGCAATGCCCACCACAGCCCTGCTGGTAAGGGAGGCCGAGAAGGCTCTCTCCCCTTGCCATCCTCCTCCCATCAGTGCCACATATCGTCTTGTCATGGCACAGGCTGCCGGTTGTTTCGAAGCCTAGGGGCCTACCGTGTAATGCCGAAGCGGATCTCCGGGTCAGCACCGAGGGAGCAATACCGTGTTCCTGCATGGCATGAACGAATGGGCCCCAATACATAAATACCCTATCACGATCCCGTCTCTTGCATTCGACTTCCTCACCTCATCGGATCACAATCATCCAGCTTCACTTCGCCTTCGACAGCTAGTCTCTCGCCCTTTTACAACTCTTAGCAGCCTCGGCTCTTTTCAACGCTCGCTCAGCTCTCTCTCACAACTTTTCAACTTATCACCAACTTCACACAACAAAACCCCGCAACCTTCAAGATGCAGGCCAAGATTGTCGCCCTTTCCGTTGCTGCCGCGGTTGTCAACGCTGAACTCCGTCTCAACACCAACGACATTCCCCAGGACTGCACTGCCATCTGCCGCCCCATCCGCGACCTCGGCAACATCTGCACTGTCAACTTCATCCCGGGCCAGACCAACAACAACAGCGACCAGCTTCAGGACGAGCTCGACTCTCAGTGTGTCTGCACCAACACCTCCTTCGATGTCAAGAACCTGGCTGCTCAGTGCTCCAGCTGCATGGCCGCCAAGGTCGCCAGCGACCAGCAGCGCAGCCTTGAGGGTCAGTTGCTTTCAGACGTTCCCGACCAAACCTTAGCTAACCACTTTGAACAATAGGTATCAACAGCATCATGAACCAGTGCGGCTTCCAGTCCACCTCCTACGCCTCGTCTGCCACCTCCGCCGCCAACACTGTCATCGTCCTCGCCACCCGCCTTACTGCCAGCTCCCAGCTGACCACCACCATCGGCGGCGGTCCCACTCCTGTTCCCACCTCCGAGCACAGCACCCGCACCAGCGAGCGCGCCATCACCACCACCTTCCTGACCTCCAACGGCGGTGGCTTCCCTTCCATCGCCACCTCCACCATCGGTGGTGGCCGCCAGACCAGCTCTCCTAACGCCGCCGCTGGCGTCGTTGCCCCCGGCAGCAACAGCCTGCTCGGCGCTGCTGGTATGGCCGTTGCTGGCGCTTTTGCTCTCGGCGCCTTCATGCTCTAAACGTCTAGCTCGGCCGGATCTTCGCCAACACGAGCGGTTCAAAAATTTACATAGCATGAATGGATGATTTGTCAAGGATAGTGCGCGCGGCGATACACCTGTTAAATGTGGAGGATGGTTAATGATCATTGTAGTTTGGTTTTATCTGATGATGTGACGGTTGTGTGTTTTCCGGTGGCAGTATATGGAGGACAGCGTCACTCCCTTGGTTTTTGGATCTGGCTTGCATTGTGTACGATATCTACTTGCTTCGCTTAGGTTGAATTGCTATCGGATAGACGCCGTACTCAAACTATTCCTTGATGTTAGATGTGAGATCGTTTTGCTCTTTGGGGACGAATCTTCATGGCATGTACACCTAGTCCTTTCCTCCTGCTTGGATTCTCACAGCCATCTCCAAAGCAATTTTTGCATCTTGCTTGTGGTTGCTGACGTGGACATCCGCGCTGGTGAGCTCTGTTCTTTTTGAGAATCTCTCATGGGCACTTTCATGTCGAGTAACATATCTATCTCCTCTAGCGTGCGGCCCTTGCCCTCCGGAACGCAGAGATAGACGAAGACCAGGGACCAAAACGCAATACTGCCGAACATCAGACCAACCTTGGACCCCAAAACGGCATACGGTGCGTTAGCAGCTTACGGCATCGTGAAGGCGACGGCGAATTGCGTTACGATATTGACGACGCTGGCGGTGCGGTACGTGATGTCGCGAAGACGCATGCTCGGGATCTCGGCTGATAGTACGTACGACGTAGGTGGCCATCCCAGAGTGGAAGCCTGTAGTCATGACCATCATCATCGCGACGACGGCGAATTTGACGGCCAAATTCGAGTTTGGGGTCAGCGGTCCGAGGCCTCCCATGCCGAAAAGGCCGGCCGTCTGAATCGATCCGCCGAAGAAGATGACATTCCTGCGTTTTGGCCCACGCCCGTGTTAGCCAATCGGTCATAACCAGTGTCTGGGAAACTCCCTGTGAAGGGGAGTGGGGAGGGGGAATGGACGGTAAACTCTACCTTCGTCCCATCTTGTCGAGAAGCACCATGGAGCTCAGGCACATGGCGATGTTGATGACTGAAGTGATGACTGTGACGGTGAACGGATTGATAAAGCCCAACTGCTTAACGAAGATGGCGCCGTAGACGAGGCCTTAAGATATTCTTATTTATATTTTAGCTAACCCTTCTTTTCTTCCTTCTTAATAAGCTAATAATTTAGCCTCTATTAATTAGCTACTTAGTTCTCTATTAATACTCTTATTATTATTCTTATCACACGCCTTTTGGTGATGTAGTCGGCCATCACGTGGTATTCCACGTGACCACGGTTAGGCTCAACGCCTATCCTTTAAGTAGGAGACTTCTAGTAAATAAGCTTAGAAGGCTCGGCTATTATAGAATATATTACGATATACTTATAATTACCTATTATACTATTTATTATTATTTATACTTATATTGCTCTTTTCCTTATTTCACTCGCAGTCTTAGCAACCCCTATTATAGCCCTAGGCTAGTAGGAAGATTATAATATCTAGTAGTATAACCTATTCTTTTTTCTTATCTAAGACCTCCCTTATATTATAAAAACTTATAACGAGGTAGAGGACTCGGACTTAACCTCAAAACCCCCTCTTAAAAGTATTTATATACTAAAAGGAAGGAAGTTAAGGAAGTTAAAGAGATAGAGGTCTTAACTATTAATTTATATAGCTAACTATTCGAGTTTAATATTAAATTAGTATAGTAATCCCTCTCTTATAGAGGAATATTATAATATAGGAGATATAGCT
>JAOQIF010000947.1:0-33360 GCA_026260285.1 Colletotrichum sansevieriae
ATAGCTAAATAACGAAAAATTAGCTAATAATATATTTAACTTTTTCTTCTATAAATAATACTAATATTATACTTAATACTATATAAATCATATTATAAGTTAAACCTCTCCTTTATTATACTAATTATATTTAGATATTATCTATAAGAATAAAGAACGCCCGAAAGGCTGCTAATACTAAAAAGGCTAGTAAGAAGTCTAGTAAGAAAGCTAGCAAAATACCTAAAGCAAGGAAGACTATAAGTAGTAAATTAGCTCCTAGTAAGTCTATCTAGACTAGAGCTACTAAGAAGAAGTATTACTAATACCCTAGTAGTAAGTTAAGATTAATATAAAAGATAACTATAAATTAACCCTTTCTAGCTAAAGCCTTCTATAAAATTTGCATATACTAGAAGTCTACTAATCTTCTTATTTGCAAGCTCCCCTTCTAGCGCTTTATATATAAAATCTACTAGGACTAGGGAAACTAGGATCTTTGCTTCTAAGCCTTAGCTATTTATGCTCTTTAAGAGTCTACTAAGTCTCTTCTCGCTAATATCTTTAAGAGTATATACCCCGATTCGTTACTTATATATTAAACTAATAAATCTAGTCGTTAACCTTACTATAATTCACGCTAAGCATATTACTATTATGCCTAAAGACCTCTACTTAGTCTAGGTAATCCTAAAAGCGGGTAGGAATTATAATAGCGATTAGTTCTAGATATAGATATCTATAGAATTAAAGAATTAAGTCGATTACTATAAAAGATGCCTATAATAAGTTATATAAAACCTCTTACCTATAGGTACCTATATTAGCTATAACCTAAACCTATATAACCTATAGGTACCTATATTAGCTATAACCCAAACCTATATAACCTATAGGTACCTATGGGTAACTTCTAATATTTTAGGTAGTACCCGTTACTACCTAACCCATACCGCGGGTACCCATGGGACCCACGGGCTGGGTAATTTGCATCTCTACCTAGCACGTATCATCTGAACAAAACAAAAGCCCGGCCCTGATGAAAATAGCGACGGTGAAGACTACAGATGTTATATTAGTGGAAATTACAGCACACCCATAGTTGCACGTGTGGCTTAAATACACTGCCGCGTCTGAAAGTCGAGACGCTTACTTAGTCAAGTCATGTTCGACTCTCATTCTTCGTCCAGAAGCATTGAACTATATACTCTACCACAACTCTGTACGTCGCGTGACAATTACACTCCCTTTGTGTCAAACAAATGAAACGATGTTCATCTAATGTCCCCTAGTCCAGGCACATCATCTAATCATGAATAATCAGAATGATGTAGTGGCTCGGTACCAAACGTGCCATTCTCTCGTCCGCGGAGCAACCGCTCTCGGAGGAGTATTTCAATGCTCTCATTGATTACAGTAAAGCAAAAGCGAATCCATGCCGGGGTCAAGGTTCATGGCGGCTCAGAAGTGCAGGGATTCAGAAGGGCAACCACACTGTCTACGACTTACAAAATGCATAACTAATACGCCGCCCGATGGCGTTTCGGGACGATGCTAGTTTTAGGGTTTGGTATCCGACCAGCTCTTTGCAGTAACTGGGTTAAAAATGGTTCGTTAGAAAAGGTCCGGGGCAGCAGCATCTGCGCGAGCCGCTGGCAATCATTATCGCTTGCGCGGGGACTATCGGACTTTGCAGGTCGCACGCCCCAGACTAGGAACATCACGCCGATCCTTTATCAATGTTGTACTTTGGTACTACCTTCCAGCTAAGCATTCGCTTTCGTGACTCAGCCTACTGACGGTCTTGTGCAGACTTTGCACGTATCTTGCCAAGTACTCGCCTTCATGGTTATGATCCCCTTGACCGCGCGAGAACCTCGTGGCTCTCGGTACAGTGTTGTATTCCGTAGGCGACGGATCCTGGTACCATCACTTCCCAGGACCACGAAGATGTGGACGAGATGTCAGCAGGTTGCCGCAGCCTCTGAGAAGGTGTTCTTCGCCGTCCGCGTTGTCTCAAATGCGAAGCTCGGAACTTATCTTCTCTGAGATTGAAATGTGCATAATTCGGCCCCAAGAAGACAGATTACTACTGTTGACGTGATTTGGAGTAGTCACAGTGGATCGCCGTAATGAACCTTGCCTCAGTGCATCCTAGTTCTAAGTCGATTCTGCCCGCTGACGGCCAACCGCTTCCAGCACGATCAGCTAGCCGATGGGGCACCCTCGCCTAGAAATCATTGCGGAAAGGGTGTGACATGGGACATCTCTCTCCGCTACATTGATCGAAAGTAACACATGTGAACACCGGTTCATGCGTGGAAGTCACGGCAGGTATCCTCGACTCGGCAGGACCGGTACATGTACGCACGGGGAAGTGAACTTATTTGCTAATAGTGAAAAGGTGGTATGAATCCAAAAGAGCCGAGAAGGCCTGTTTGGTGGTAGTTGGAAACGTGGCTCAACTTCTAGCCTGACGCACCTCGACCAAGTTAGAAAGCATGCAAGCAGACAATGGATGGATGCGAGGACCACTGCATCAAGTTGCGCTGCAGATTGCTCTTGGACATCTAAAACTACGAGTCGCAACACCACATCATAGCATTACTCAATGCCCGTCATGACCATCTTGGTCACCAAAAACTCATCGATGCCGTACTTGCTACCCTCTCTGCCGAATCCACTCTGCTTCACTCCACCAAATGGTGCTGCCGGGTCGCTGATGGCTCCTGCGAACGAATGTCAGTATCTTTTTGTTCCTGATCCACATCATGGCGAATTTCTTACCGATATTCACGCCTACCATTCCAACCTCCAAAGCCTCGGCCACCCTCCAGCATCGGGACACATCCTTGCTGAAAAAGTAGCCCGCAAGGCCAACATCCGCATCATTCGCGAGCTCGACAGCTTCCTCCTCCGAATCAAAGGCAAAAAACGCGGCGACGGGGCCGAACGTCTCCTCTGAGCAGACCTTCATGCCGGGCTTCATGTCTGCCAACACCGTGATGTCGAAGAAGTTGGGGCCGAGCTCCGTCAGGGGCTTGCCACCAAGCAGAACCCTCGCTCCCTTGGAAACTGCATCCTTGACGTGCTCATCTACCTTGGCCACCGCGCGACCGTGAATTAAAGGACCGTGAGTTGTCTTTTCGGTAAATCCGTCTCCAACCACGAAGCTCTTGATCGCCTCCACCACCATCTGGGTGAACTTGTCGCAGACCGAGCGGTGCACGAGAATACGGTTCGCACACACGCAAGTCTGGCCGGATATCCTGAATTTCGACGCGATCAATCCCTTGACCGCGACCTCGAGATCAGCATCCTCAAAGACGATGAACGGGGCGTTTCCGCCCAGTTCGAAAGACAGCTTCTTCAAGGTCGATGAGCATTGGTTCATCAAAAGCTTTCCGACGCCAGTCGAGCCCGTGAATGAAACCTTCTTGATAATCGGGTGAGTCGTCAGGACCTTGCCCACAGCAACAGTGTTATCTAGGGCAGTAATGATGTTGACCACACCGGCGGGAATGCCGGCTCTGTGCGCGAGTTCGGCGAGTGCCAATGCCGTCAGCGGCGCCTCGGCGGGGGCCTTGACCACCACGGTGCAACCGGCGGCCAATGCCGGGCCGACCTTCCGGGTGATCATCGCAGCGGGGAAGTTCCACGGCGCAATCAACCCGCACACGCCGACGGGCTCTTTGAGAGTCACAAGCCTGCAAGTAGGGTTGCTGGCCTCGATCGTGTCGCCGTATATCCTCGGGGCCTCCTCAGAAAACCACTCCAAAAAGGACGCAGCGTAGTTCACCTCATTCCTCGCGTCGGCCAGCGGCTTGCCGTTCTCGAGGGTGATGATTCTCGCGAGATCTTCCGCGTTTTCCATCATCAGGTCGAACCACTTCCGCAGGTAGCGCGACCTGACTCGCGCAGGGGTCTTGCGGTATGTTTTGAAAGCATTATGAGCGGCGAGGATCGAGACTTCAGTGTCCTTCTCGTCAAACTCGGGACATTTGGCCACTTCGGCGAGTGTGGAAGGGTCTGGTGCGCAAATTAGTTGGGTCCTTACAATTCGGCATAAATCAGGACCGAATCTTACTCTCAACCGAGAACGCTTTGCTGGATGTTGCACCGACCCATTTTCCGTTCACATAACAAGATGTTCTCAACAGAGAAGCATCTTTCAGCTGGAGGTTATGTTAGAACTGGGTTGACGAAATCAGGTACCGATTTTTCGAACTCACTTGGTGTGCACCTGATGCCATTTTGAGGATGACCTGGAGATGACGAATTTGCCCCTGCAGCAGAATGGTTCGATGTCGCACCCTCAACCGCGGCAACCCGACGAATTGTCTTGCATTCTACAGTTTATATGAACCCCTTGCGATGTCATCGAATCGGCCAATCTCCATGAGTGCGACATCGCCGTGCCTGTAGATGCCGGTGTGGAAACAAAGATAGCAACGGGTGGGACCGGCCCGGACCCGGGGTGGGGTCCAAGGCGGAGGAGCGGACACATATCAACCCGCGCGATGTGGTAAAGAATGGGACCAATTCCCTGTGAAAGAAAATAGCATCAGACGAAACGCCTCGACACACTCGTAGTGGTCATAAATGAGCCGCAATAGGGTGAAAAAATGATGGATTGTGCCAGCTCCGATGGAGATGCGTGTGGGGCTTGAAGCGTCTGGCCCCGGATTCGGCCGGCTCGGGACCGGCCGGCTCATCCCCGGTTCCTTTTCCAGGGAGGAACGGAAGGTTTCAAGAGGGGTTCCAAAGAATAAATACTCAACTTCGATCATATCACGATAGATTCCGTTCGTCAATTTAATCAGAATCTCAGTCACCTCAAGATCCTCCGCGAGATTCACCAAGAAAACACCAAACTGCCGACCTCCGAAAAAAAAACAAGGTTGCGAATACATAATGCCAGCCGTCATTGAGCACAAGGTCACCACGGAGGTCCCCGGACCAATGTCCAAGGCCAGCCAGAAGAAGCTCGATGCTTTCTTCGATGCTCGTGCCGTTTACTTCGTTGTTGACTACGAAAAGAGCCATGATAACTAGTATGCGACACTGACAACCACACTGTTTGACTTTGACTGACAGCGAGCAGCATTGTCGATGTTGACGGCAACAAGTATTTGGACGTGTATGTCATTCTCGGCCGCAGATCATCGGCATGTTACCTCCCCCGCAACTCGCTAATCTCAAACTCTACAGCTACTCTCAGATCGCCTCCATCCCGGTCGGCTACAACAACCCCACCCTCATCGAGGCGGCCAAGTCGCCCGAGATGATTTCTGCCCTGGTCAACCGTCCCGCCATCGGCAACTTCCCTTCTGCCTTTTGGCATGACATTCTTCAGGATGGCCTGATGAAGGTCGCTCCGGTCGGCCTGAACCACATTTTCACCGCCCAGTCCGGATCCGAGGCCAACGAGCTGGCTTACAAGGCCGCCTTCATGCTTTACCGCCGCCGTGAGCGTGGCGAGGCCGACTGGAGCCACGAGGAGATCCACTCCTGCCTGCACAACACCTCCCCCGGCTCTCCTGAGCTGGCTATTCTCAGCTTCAGAAACTCCTTCCACGGTCGCGGCTTCGGCAGTCTGTCCACCACCCGTTCAAAGGCTGTCCACAAGCTTGACATCCCATCATTTAATTGGCCCCAGGCTTCTTTCCCTGCTCTCAAGTACCCTCTTGAGAAATATGCTGCTGAGAACGACGCTGAGGAGAAGCGTTGCTTGAAGGAGGTTGAAGAGCTCATCAACAGCTGGCATTGCCCTGTAGCTGCCATTATTGTCGAGCCTATTCAGAGCGAGGGTGGTGACAACCACGCCTCGCCCGCTTTCTTCCAAGGCCTTCGCGACATTACCAAGAAGCACAGCGTGGTCATGATCGTCGATGAGGTCCAGACTGGTAGGTCATCTCGGGTATTTATACTAACGCGAGACGCTGACGCGACTCAGGATTCGGTGCCACTGGCAAGTTCTGGGGCCACTCCCACTGGAACCTTACCTCCCCTCCCGATATCGTCACCTTCTCCAAGAAGGCTCAGACTGCCGGCTACTACTTCGGCGACCGTATGCTGGTCCCCGATAAGGCCTACCGCCAATTCAACACGTAAGATACTTCTACCTTCCACATCGGGATCATGTCCGCTAACACTTGCCAGCTGGATTGGTGACCCGGCCCGTGTCATCGTCAGCAAGGCCGTTGTTGATGAGATCAGCAAGAGAAACCTTGTCGAGCAAACAGTGAGTTTTAACTCTGCATCCAAATCACCATCGGCACTGGCTAATCATTACCAGGCTCGCGTCGGAGCTGCCCTCTACGCTGAGATGGAGAAGCTCGCCCAGAAGTACCCCGACCATGTGCAGAATCTTCGTGGCAAGGGTCAGGGCACGTACATTGCCTTCGACACCCAGAGTGCTGCCGCTGTCACCGGTTCAATGAAGCGCTTGGGTGTCAATATTGGCGCTTGCGGCACGGAGACTATCCGTCTCCGTCCAATGCTGATCTTCGAGGAGGCTCATAGTAAGATTCCCCCCCAAACGGGATCATGAGAATGAGAGAGTTCTACTAACCCCGCCTACAGTCCCTCTTTTGATCTCTGCGCTCGAAAAGACTTTCGAGTCTCTGTAAACTATTACGAAAGCATGGAATGAACGGAAAAGTTGGATTGGGCGGTTAATTATAGCATGGATTAAAACTGGAAGGTCGTGCCGAAAAGGGCCGTATCCTTCCGTGAGTTGCTTTCGAAATGATACCATAATTGAAAACGCCTAATGAGGCCGTTTGAAGGGAACGAACAACGCTCCGGAACAAGCTGCGGATCAAATTCACCAAAAGTGACGTGCACGGAGGTGAACTCCTGATATTGACCTGGACATCAGGGCATACAGGCCCCAGACGAGATTGGCACGGTTTGCCTCTAGAAAGTCTTGCAAGAACATTTTAGTATCTACGGAAACTGAGTCTTCTGCCTATATGGGTACTTGTGGTCCTTCATATCGATGCCTACCAATTGGAAGCTAGCCAAGCTTTTACTACATAGCCCAGCAATAGAATCGCCTGTTGTCTCGGCCGGAAGATAATAATGGCACTGCTAATCAGAGTTAGCATTGACGGACCGGGAAACATGCTGACCGGCATCTTATCAAGTGTCTCCGGGAAACATCTAGTTGCTCACCGGTTGGTTTACGTATACCAAAGTCTCGCCCGGAGATACGGTGCCGCATTGTCGGGCTCGTAAATTGTAGCCGGCGAGGGATAAGGGGTGATGCAGTACCCTGCCCAACCCGCTGCCGTCAAGATAAGGTAACGATGAATGAGGAAGAGACTACCCTGGTGCATCACAGAGTGGCGTCTTTGGATCAGGCAGCTAACCAAGATGTATAAAACAGCTAGCAAACAGTGTAAATCGACCACTCGGCAGTTGAAAATTCGGTTCAACCTACACAATTTTTTAACAGACAACCCAAGCTAGCAACATGTCTAACCCCAAGAAGCACGTTGTCTTCGACATCGTTAGCACATGTATGTCCTACGACGCAATCTATCGCGCTATCGACACGCGTCTGGGCGTTCACGGCGGGCGATGCCAAGCGAGTGGAAGGCTACTTCGAGAGAGCTGGCATTGAGATGCCCGCGGAGAACCTGGGGAGTTGCGATGCCGATGGGCTAGGAAAGCCGGACCCTAGGGCTTACAAGACTAAGTTGTACAGCTTCAATGAGGAGGAAGCCTGGTTTGCCGCGGCACATATGTGGGATGCATCAGCGGCCAAGGGGTGCGGTTTCAAGCGCGCGTGGTGCAGTGTATACGAGAAAGAGCCTTGCGTCGATTTGTTTGGCGAGATGGACGTGATGGCTGATGGCCTGCCGGAGATGGCACGGAAGATCATAGCTGCCTCCGAGGGCCGGACATTATGAGTGTTCGGTTTCGCATTATTATATCACAGCTCATGAGGACCACATCACGAATTGTAATCCAGAACTATTGCAAGCAAATATCCGCGTCATTTTCCACATGCGATAAGCTGCACTTGTCCGATTGTCCGATTGCATGCATATCCTTATCTCAGATTTGTTTGGGGCAAGAAACCGGCAAATTGCCGGTTCCGTGTCGTCTGTGTCCATACCCGGATCTGTGTCCGGTCTCGGACCCCAGCTGTGAAATTCCTCGCTTACGCCTGGGAGAAGCGCGCCGGACTCAACCCCGAAACCCTCCAGAGAGGATCGCGGCCTGATCGATGACAACTTCGGACAATGGCGGGCGACCGTGGCCAGCACGTCCGTCGTGGTCTTCACTTCAACCAGGCCAGGCTGTCCTTGTCTGGTATTGGTATTTCCTTATTCGTAGCCACCTTGTGATATGGCAGGAACAAATCGTATCGAAGTCGAAGTCCGGCTGTTGATCTGGTGAAGTCCTTGCAGCTGTGGTGATAACCAAGTCCAACCAAAAGCCAACCAAAATCGCCGTGACCAATGTCACCGCTGCTCAAAACTTACGATTCGGACCGCGGTCTCTAGCCCGTTAGTTCTTTGGCGAATTCTTCAGCGTGGCAGCTTGAGGGCAATCTTCCTACCTTGAGAAACATAAGTATACTATCATGTAATCATCTTCCATGCGGGCTTAACAGGCGCTGCGACGCAAATCGTGTCTACCCGCAAGTCATGACCATCTACTATGAAAGAGAACTCTTGTTCGGGGGCGCCCTTCTGTGGTGGAAGTCATATTAAGTTTGATACCTGCGTCAAAGTTCTCAGGCATACAAGACGAGAAAACGAGGTCACGACCTAGGTTGCCGAGTATAAGACACTCATCATTCGTACATCATTATCTAAGCGCCTAGGCGTCTGTTGGGTCAGAAAAGGCCAACCGAGCCTCAAGTTGCTTTTATCATTATCGACACGCAGTAAAGTGCTGCAAGCGCAAGATGCCTCCGAACAATTACGAAGGCTGGAAAGCACCTCCTCATTCAGGTACGAAGTTTAGTCCCATCAAACTTCGCTTTTTTGTCGGCTCAATTCATGCGCACTGGATAGATGGGGCAGACGTGTTGATGAAGTGGCAAAAGAAAGTCTTCGGAGATCTAGAAGACCTGAAATACTTTACCATAGCCAGATGGAAGCTTTGAGATCGTGGACGGGATGCGTCTCAAGGAGACCCTGGAGGCCATGCGGATTCGGCAGCTTGAAGCCGCATTAGGTAGAACCTTGGAGGTACGCTCGATGCCATATTCGAACCTTATGGGCTGAAGCAATAGAAAGTCCCGAAGACTGCCCATGCAGATATGACAGAAGACGAGTTAGACAGCTCAGCAACTGCAGGCATCACCGAAGGAGCATCCACCCAAGATCGCGCAGTACAGTTTAGCAGTTTAGCGTCGAAGAGCATCATGCCAAGGACTGACTTTCAAGGAACATGGATGTGAACCTCAACTGATCAAATGCGTTGATGAGAACAGGATTTCGTCTGTCCGTTCTCTGGCTCCATCCGCCCACTACTGAAGAAATGCAACATTCTCGTCACCTCACCGGACAGAAGCCCTTACTGAGCAAGGAGCTACAGGTTAGCAAAACATAGGAACTGCACCCCTTTGTTGAGAGAAACAAAGTTGTTGGGAGATTTTGAATGAAGCCAGCGCGCCAATCATGTAACAGTGTTCCCTGCTTCAACAGCGGCTCCGAGCTGGGTGTATGCCGGCTTCCCCGCGTCTTCAGAAAGGCGGGTCCCCCGAACCCCGACAGCGGCGTAGGTTTCGCCGAAATTCTGCCCCAGGAAAGGCGCGGCACTCGCAGCTCAGCCTATCTTAGCTCCTCACACAATCTTGGAGCCGCCAAATCCTCCTTCTTTGCCCACCCGCATACCTTCCTTGCCCGCCGCACTCCGGGAAACTCAGTTACAAGGGCGAGAACGAGAGTCTTGACTCTGTGGTTTGTTTTGGGCAAAACTGGCCTACGCCCCCCTCCTGTAGACAAACTTCCACTTCCGGCGGGGTTACGCGCCCCGAACCTGGAACCTCGACCGGCCCGGGCGGCCTTTGCCCAGCTGATCGCCCTCTTGCACCGCGTTATCTCTCCTTTGCCGCGCGAACCCCCTTCCCTTATCGGTTATCGCGATCCGAACGTAGATGGATTCCGAAGACGGATTGCGCCTGCAACGACACAAGCAGCGGCGCGTCGCGGATAAGGAGCGTAAACGGGCAGTTCGAGCGTACGATGAAGCCCCCTAGCCTCATGCTTCCTTCATCCTTCTTTGACAAGGGCACCTTATGCTGACGCGACCAAGCTGTGACGGATGCCGGAGGCTCAAGGAGAAATGCGACGGCGGAGTTCCTTGCCGGCGGTGCACCCGCCTCCGCCGGCAGTGTGAGTTCCTCACACCGACAACACGAGAGGAGCCTGAGAATGCGTCAAGGTAACTTTTTCCTACACTTTCTCAATGAGTCACGACATACTTGGATCCCATTGATTGCGCCAACACGTGGCTGACCAGGCAACTCGCGGATATGATAGACCCCGCACATCGCACCAAGAGGATGTCGAGTTGAGGCAGCGAATGGCTTATATGGAACGGCTTCTGGCTCACTACACCGGCCAATCCAGACTCGATTCGGAGACGTTAAAGACCCTAGCCGACTCCGTGGAGAAATTTCGATCCGGTCCGGAAGCCCCGGAACCCCGGCCTGACGCGGATGCCAGCATAGAGCCGGACGTCGGCGCCGAGGTTGAGGTGAAGTCGCAGAGCTCCGACTCATTTCAAGTAGATGAGATCACGGTGCAGCCTCTAGAGAACAACATCACACGTAAGATGACTCTTGTTTTCGGGACTTCCGAGGACGCCGTAGTTGACCCTGCTCAGATTACTCCGGCGAGTTCTCGCACTGGAACTTCTCCATGCGGATAAAGCAGTGGATAGAGCAATGCGTCAATGTGCATTCTACCCCGTCAGCTGCTCAAAACTCTCTTGCTTACCTCATCTAGGATACCCCGGATGGTCCCAAAACGCAGTTCAAAGAGTACTACCGCCCTGAAGAATTGCAGTCGACCTCCAACACCGTCGTCTCGCTATCATCACTGCCGCCGCGATACGTTGCAGACTTTCTTGTCCACGCCTTCTTCAACCATGCTGAGACAAGCTACTTCTACGTTGAGCGTCACTGGCTCCACGAGAAACTGGACCTGGTGTACGAGAATCCGACTTCTCTCACCCGCCGTGATGTCGGAACCGTATGTATCATCTTGATCGTCTTCGCAATCGGGACGCAATACGCGTATCTCGATTCTCGCGATGAGAGAGGCCGGGTGCCGACTGCTCCCGCTGAGTCCAGTCCATTTTCGGAAGACACCATCGGGATCATGTTCTACCAGCAAGCCTGCCGACTTGTTCCGGACGTCATCACGATTTCCAGTCTGGAAAGTGTGCAGGCATGTCTTTTGATCGGCCTTTACACATTGCCTCTCGACGCATCAGGTTTGTCTTACGTCTACCTGAATCTTGCTGTCAAGCTCGCCATTCAGAACGGCATGCATCGCAAGTACCCTGGAGATCTCATCGACCCGGTCATTCGTGAAACGAGGAACCGTGTGTGGTGGACAGCGTACACAACCGAGAAGTAAGTGTCCGTCTCATGCCTTCTTCATTCAGAAGATACTGACTAGTCCCAGGCGTATCGGCATATTCCATGGAAGGCCACTCTCCATTGCTGCCGCTGATGTTGACGCTGAAATGCCAGTCGATCGACCAGATATTTGGCCCGGTCCAGCGCCCCCAAACACTGCACACATGTTAGCCACTCTTCAGCTCAATCAGGCATTAAGCCGGATCAGCCACCAGATGTAAGTAACCCTATGGAGTTTGAACAGCTCACAACTGATAACTCCCAGCTCGCTCTTCAAAACTTTCGAAAAGCACGAGATCCCGGACGGCCTGGCGAGACTAGTTGAGATGAAGGCTCACCTCCACAACTGGTGGAACAACCTGCCAGAATCAACCTTCTGCAAGGATCCAAGTCCAGGCTCTGCCGTTTTTCGTCCCGACATGCACCTGAGGTTAGAATACTGCCTCGTCCGTATGTTCGCCGGTCGCCCCTTCATCTTCCCCCGCGACTCTGCCCGCAGCACCGCCAGTTCCTCCGGCTCTCCAGCCGAATCTGCCGTGCCGCCACGAACAGGCAGCTCAACCAGCAAGACGCACCCCCGTGCGGTATTGGTGGCAGACTGCGTCGACGCAGCCCTCTGTGTGATCGAGACATGCCGACTATTGCGAAACAGCATCGGTCTCGCGCGTGCCTCCTACACGGAATTCAGCTCTTGCCGCGCCTCGCTCCTCGTCATCATCACGCAATGCCTTCAGAAGAAGACCGACCGTCTCCGCGAAGCACTCCGTGACGGCCTGGCGATGCTGAAGGAGATGTCAACCGGCGGCGAGTCGGCCAAGTCAGAGATGTCGCTCATCGAGGCATTCGAGCGTGCCATATCCAGGCTGGACACCAACGACGACGCCGCGTCGGCGAAGGAGTCCGACTACGCGAGATTCAAGAAGTGGGAGATGTTGTGGAAAACGGATGCCCCGGCTCACGACGCGAGGAGTGAGAGGAGTCACGACGCGGGGATACCCATCCCGCCGCACCCTGCGGCTTTCTGGCGGATGGGTGGCAACCACGGGCATGGTAGCGGCAGTGGCCACGTTGCGCCCGGGACTGGGAGACAGGGAACCGCTTCACTTCCACCAGCGATGCCGTTTTTCGGGCTTGACGGCAGCCTTTCGCCGATACCGCCAGCACTGGATGAGTTTTCGGCAATGTTTGGGAACGGGTATGTACCTGGCTTTGAAGGTATGGGCGGAAGCGTAAATGGGAACTGGATGGGTCTATAAGTGCAATTCAAAAAAAGAGGAGGGTGTTTCTGGTCTTTCGGGTCAAGTATTTGGGACGCAACCATGACATACTGTGCCCCGTCTGGGCGAAGCGAAATTATAAATGCGTATATAGTCCTCATTCCTCAAACCATGGAACATTTTTTGTCGGCGACCAAAATTGTTCTTACTCCTGTCTGTGCGGCTGGAATCTCTTCCACTTGAGTTCAGTCAGACAACAAGCGATATGCAGCTGGTGAAGCGAACCCGGCACGTTGCCGATGGCGCTCGAGCGTAACCCCAATTGGGACAATCAACAAGGAGCGGTGTGAGGACTCATCACTGAAAGTGGTCTGACAGCATCAAATCATCACCTCCGAAGGTGGTATGACGGCCTGCAGCTGAACATGCTCGCGTGGTCTAGAGTGCGAGATGTAACTCCACAACTAGCGCGACCGGAGAAGAAGCGACGTAGACCCAAAATGGAACGAACGGCCAAAGAAGCCGTTCTCCGAACCCAGAATCGAACTAGGGACCTTTCGATAATCTTGGTAGAACCATTACAGTCGAACGTGATGAACCAACTACACCATTCGGAGAGAACGTGACTTGGCCACGTGAATGATTGGCTGACTGCTGGCGGGTGAACTCGGCAAGATGCCTATATTGTGGAGAGTCACTCAAGAGTCAACTTAGTCTGCTTTTCTGCTACGATCAGTTTAGCCATTTTACATTAACTCAGTTGTGGGAGCCCGAATATTAGCTCGATATCTCGCAGAGCGTTTGCAGCCCGGGCGACGGCATGTGAGGCCGCCGAAATCTAGTCTGGGATCGGGACCGGTGCGGGGTATGTGGGGTTGCGTACGGCTCGGAGTTCCGGCGCAACCCCCGATTGTCGGGAACCTGGAATTCTGATAAGCACCTCAGATGATCAATCAACAACGGAGTACCGCAAGTTTGGAACTACAGCAGATAGCATCACCGTGACAACATCCAGCAAGGCATCGCATAAGCAAAGTGCCAAAGCTAGGAGAATGGACAAGGCCAGCGAGAAGTGTTTCAATGGGTTTGCATTTTGGCATTAGCAAAGCCAATGATTTAACATCATGATGAAACGATATGACAGAGAAGAAAATGAACTTTTCCAAGTCTTGCAATGAGAACCCGCACATGCGGCAGGGACAAATGCCCATAGGTGCAACGACGTATTGCAACATCCACATCTAATCCCAAACCTTGGGGATTTCCTTCATCTTCTTTACCGCCCCCCACGCAACGATTCACGACATTTCAATACTTCTCACTCATCGTGATAGGAAGTGTTTTTTTTTTTTTTTGCTATTCGCAAAAGCTTCTCCTGCAAACAGACTTCCCGTTTTTCTTTCCCGGAGCTGAATAGGACAACGCCTTCCACAGGCAAGTTTTGAGAGAATACTTTGCCCTGACAAACTTCTCCCGGGACCTTGGTGCGGATATAAATTCCGCACACGCGAAGCTTCACAAGCTCCCGCAGGTCAACTACGATCCGTATAATCTACTTCCATGGGCTCCCCTTAAGCCATTCACTATCCTCGGATTGATGATGCATTCCCATGAAACAGGTACCAACGCGCACTGGAGATTCATCAAGTGCATCGTGGAAATGCGCACTAGCACGGTGATCTGCCTCGAGGAAAACATGAACGTCCTCCATGCTGTCTGGCCGCAATGGAGAGAAGCCTAAAATTTAGAAAGTATCTCAAGATTTAGTAAGTGTCTCACATAACTCGGAAAGAATCTCTCAGACTCAGAAATCCAACTCGAATCACTGTGCCCTTACGAAAACATCAACCAGCTTTTCAATCTTCTCCCACGACACTTTAACTTCACACGCCTTCTCAGAGAAGCTGATGCTTGGAATGGGAGCCGCTCATTTACACTATGCGGCCATCTCGGGGAACGTCAAGGGGATTCGCGGCCTCTTGGATCTGCTGGCCCGGTTGGGCAGTCCATCTGGTCATGTGGAACACCGGTACCGCCCCGCAAGAAACACGAGAGTGGGTGGCTCAGTTGTAACCGGAGACTGTTGTTGGCGTGTTCACCAGGGCGAAAGGCCTTTGATGGGTTCACATCGATTAAAATGATGGAGTTGCTCCTATGTTTTGCGGACTCACCTGATACAGGATGGAAGGTCGAGTAATGACTCTGAACAAGTGCGCAGAGCCGCCTATGTAACCAATGCAGGCACTCTGAACTGAGCCCTCATCTCAACCGCAGAATGGCAGTGTGTGACCCAATAATATAACAATCTCAATGTGAGAGCTTTGCCCAGCTAGCCAAGATGTCACTGAAATGCAACCAAAAATCTGACAATTGGTTTTCTCTACATAAAGCAATCATTCCCCCACCAACCACGCATTCCAAGCCACCAGTCACCTCGGATACCCCGCGTTCATCAGAAATCATCATTCCTTAAAGGATCAGAAGTCTCATGTGACCACGCCATCCGTTGCACTTTCTAGCGCGTACGCTGGTGTTGTTCGTGGCAGAGGCAGTGTGTCTTTCGGTCTGGGATTATCTGAACTCGAGCTCGGTCTCGTAAGGGCTGAAAGTTGAAATCGGCCACATTTGATCTGGACAGCAAACATATATACGTAGTTTGGTGGAAGGGCGAGAACGAGTAGGATAAATGTTCCAAGACGAAACGAAGGAGTAATCTAGGTAGTGATCTGCTCCGTAACTCCCGTATCGTCCCATTGTAGTTGTCCGTTGACAGGGACGTCATGCAGTAATCCATGTCCAACGACAAGCCCGCGCGAACAAGTTGACTAAAGCCAGCCGAGACGGTGTACTCCTCCCCTTATCAACTCATATTAGTTAAGATATGCTGCATCAATATTCCGACACTCCTTGGGTATCACAACCCCCCATCGTCTCCTCCTCATACCTGGAAGGCAACACCACTGCGCTTCCGACCAATAGTCTTGAATGACGAGAACTGTCCGTCGGCACCCATGATATCAAAGCGGCTAGCACTCATGGTATCCTCGGTGTATCCGGACAAATAGTAGCCGACTACGACTACGAGGTAGCTCAGCAACAGAATGCTGCCCTTGAAGTAGTTGCTCTTTCCTTCGCCGTACATGTAACTGAGCAGGAAGACGCAAAGAATGACGGTGACCATGTCCCACTGAGGGAAAAGCAGCGAGAAGGTGTGGTTGCCCACATCTTCAACACCGTTGGCAGTACCCCAGACTGCGGAGTAAAGTACGAGGGCGGGGACCTGAAGCAGGCAGACTTGGAGTGCGTAAGCTGAACCAATCTCCATAGACAATGCGATGTTGCCATTCATGGCGAATGAAATAGCGTTCTTAGAAGTGTCAGCACTGATACTTGTAGAGTGACATGCAAACGTACCAAGAATTCCGTGGTATTGGGAACCAGAGCGAAAAGTGTGATGCCGAGGAATTTTTCATCGATGGCGAAGCCTTCCAAAACGACGTCCACGGTATCAACCAAGATCTCTGCAATGATGGCATAGAGAACCGTGGCGCCCATGAGGATAAACGCACTCTTGCCTCTGCTCCAATTGGGCGCATCGTGTCCACCGTGAGGAACCTGAGCTGCACTAGCAGCGGCGAGATCCTCGTTCTCGGCCAAGGTTGCAGTTCGTAGAGCAGGGGGTCGCGGCGTCGGGGCGGTCGGGGCTCCAGGCTGATTCGAGGTTCGGCGTGGCATTCGCTCCCGAGCAGCGAGCGTGGCGGCAGTGGCGGCCATCTCAGCAACCTCACGGACCAGAGCGTTGTTCTCCGCCTCTGAGAATCCGGGGATGTGGACGATTGAACGGACATTGTCACTGTCGCTGGACTTCGGAGGCACAACGTGCGGGATGTTGGTGCTACCGTTGCCCGGAGCAAGTCCCAGACCGGTGATGGAGCCTTGGCGGGATGTGTCTTCCCCCTTAGGATTCAGCCCGACCTGTTTCAGTGACTGACCGAGGATTCGCTTGTACAGGTGAGAGTCGCGAACGTCGATGGAGGCGCCACTGGCCTCTGCAAAAGAGTGAGGACCTGATTGCCTAGAGTGGGCATGGGCGTGAGCATGTTCCTCGTGTTTCTTCTCGTCAATCTCGGAATTCCAAATAACTGCAGCATGAGTGCGTAGAGTGAACCAGAGTCCAACAATGTAGGAGAGAAACAGCAGAGCGGCGCAGAAGTAGCAGAATGGTCGCACAGCCTGGAGGTAGAAACGGTCGTCAAGGGTCGGAGTCTGAGAGAAGAAGCAGCGGCGGCAGTCACGACCGTCGCCAACTGGCGAGAGACCATCACCGATACCACTGTGGTTAACGCAGTCGAGACAGTTGAGCTCGTGGGTGCCGTAGATCTGGTAAAATAGCGTTGGGCCAAATGCACCAATGACTGCAAACAGAAGCATCGTCGAAGTGACACCGGCTGATCTGGCGTTGAAGCGCTGGGTTTTGCGCTTAATGGCACCGAAGCACATTGATAGACCAGGCAGGAAGAGAATACCAGCGAAAATGCTTCCGACAATGCTGCCCTCTACCAGCTGTCCCTTTCCTTGACTGAGAGCAACGCAGTACAAGAAGACTTCGACAATAGTGGAGAAGAAGGCATTGATGGCAGCGCCGACTCCCATTGACGATTGGGCCGAAATCGAGGCAACGGCTTGGCCGATGAAGTACGCGAGTGGGATAATGGAGAACAAACCAGCGATGAAGAGGAAAGCCGGAGAAGTGATGAAGATGTGCAAGCCGAGAACGCGGTCCAAGACGAGCCAGTCGAAGACGACGAAGAATACGACGCCCATGAGGTTGATCAAGAAGATGTTGGTTCCGTCCACGGTGTACTTCCAGTACTTGATGCCGACAGCCCGGTATGTGCAAAGCAGGATGGACGAGTGAGGCGCATCAGCGGTTCGCGCGAGAACGATGTCGGATTCGAAAGACAGCGCAAGCGGGTGTCGACGCAACTGGTCGAACAGCAGCATGGTGACCTTGCCCATCGGAATGGAAAAGACCAAGAACCAACAGATCAGTGACACCAAGATGAGGGATGGCGACAGCAGGAGATAGAAGAATAGGAAGAAAACAATACGTCCAATGTTCCATTGCCCACGTCCGAACAAGCGGCGCTTGAGTCTCGGGGGTGTCTCAATCCGCTCGCCCCGTCTGGTGCGGCCCAGGAGGCTGTCAGTTTCGCTTGGCACGGAGTCGATACTTCGTCGGGAGCGACCGACAATGGATCGGTTATGTTCCGCACCGTCAGGGCCGAAGAACAGGCGACCGTATTCCAGATCACCACTCTGCCATTGCTCGTACTCGGAAATGCTTCGCCCTTCGCCTTGGTCCTCGTCCAGGTAGGCCTCGTCCTGCTCCAAACGCACATACTTTCCGAAGGGGTAGAAAAGATAACCAGCAAGTCCCCAGAGGACTCGGCCATACTCTCTGCCACTAATAGTCGCCGCGAAGAAGAAGCAGACGAGCGCACCGAGAGCTGCGAACGTCGCCATCCACCAGCCGAAAAGCAAGGTCCAAAGCAGGTTGAAAAAGAGAAGCCAGCTGTTAACTCTGCCGCCGGGGGATGAGTGAATATCGCCTTCGGCGTTTTTTTGCACAGAACGATCCTTTTTGTACAGCGCGGGCTTCCATAACCTAATACCAAAAGGATGGGTTTCGTTGATGGCTTGCTGACGATCTTTAAGGGTGAAACTTTCGGCATCGCTCACGTCTCCGTCGTCTTCCTCCTCGGCTACCTCGTCCTCGTCTTCTTGTACTGAAGGGTTATGCTCGGAACGGTCAGGCACATTTTCCTCAGCTCTCGGGGTTCGAGGGGCGTCATCTTCGTCGTCATCGCCGTTTTCGCTTCTAGACGATTGAACGCGAGAAAGAGTCGTCGCAAGCTGGGGCCTGCGGCGCGTGCTGTAGCCTCGTTGTTGCTCTTGACGGCTGACAGCATCGGCCTCAATTTCGGAGATGTCATCATCGACGGAGAAGACCTCACCACGATGGGGCGCGGAAGGGTTTGTTGAGGTTCGGCGGGACATTGGTGGCTTCCGCGGACGGTTCGGTGCTTTGGAGCGGTCGGCAGCCATCATGGGAGATCTTGCAGCTGTTGCAGAACGGGAGTGTGAACGATCATGAGCTGAGGTTTCGCCCAAATATGGGGAGGAGGAAGCTTGAGTTGGGACGGAACCTATGTCACGCACGGGGTGGTTGAGGTCAGCCAGGGAATTTCTCTTGGACCACTCGGCAACTCGGACGACCAAGACGCATCAAGTTTCTGGGCATGCAGCAGATCGTACGTACCGTAACAAGCTTCAGGCCGCCTCCGCACCGTGTCGGTGGACTGGAAGGACTGGAAGCTCTCGGACAAGCCGTCGTCGCGGGAAGTTTGGTGGGGCTCGAACCTCGAAGGCTGGTGGCGAGTATCCGTGGGCGACGCGGTATTCGAGGTATCGCGAGACGGATGGGCGGGCGTGTCGGGCCCTGTCGAGGGATCCATAGTGGGCGACGATAGAGCGCTCAGCAGTGTTGGAGAAGAATGGAGAAGTATCGGTGGAGAGGATGGCAGGCGCCGGAGATGTGGGTTATTAGTGCCGAGCCAACTCCAACGGGGGTGGAAGCTTCGGGCGTTAGTTGGGTGGCTTCAGGCTTGGAAATTTAGGTATTTTTGTGTTGTGTTGAAACAACAGCGAGAAAACCCAGAAACGAGAACGAAGCAGGCAGTCGAGAAGCTCGCCCGTCCCGAAACCGAAGAAAAAAAGAGGGCAGGTAAGAGGTGCGAGTGGTCCTGGGTCTCGGTAAGATAAGACTTTTGAGAATGCCACGGGGGTCCCCAAACATGTGTCGGCGAGTTGGTGAGCTCGTCGCAAGGTAAGGTAGCAGCGAGCTATGGTGGATGGGCAGAAAAGAAAGGACTGAGCCAATGTTCGAGGTCGATAAGTAAAGGTGAGATGAGATGAGGTGCGCAACAGACTCCTAAGGTAGGCAGGTAGGTCGAGGTATCCGTGGTGTGGCAGTCGAGTAGGTAGGCAGGTAAACAACAAAACACGGGCGATGGATGAAAGAGAAACACACCAGAGAAGACGGATAAACAATGAAAAAAAGGAGGCCGAGGTGGAAGAAACAGGAGGATTGACGCGATGGGCAGCACTGTGCAATTCAGCGACAGAGACAATGAAGATTCTGGTCCATTCCTGCTTGCCTGATCTGGCGAGGAAGTTGTGTTACGCACTTATTTTGAGGATAGCACTAACTAATGGTGAGATGAAATATTGGATGGAGGATAAAGAAGGTCGACTGATGGATAGTGCGCGGCTGCCGTCTGTCGCTGTCTCTTGTCTCTCCAGATCTTTTGGTGCAGCTCATCCGATGTATTGCTAGTGCTGGTGTTGGTGCTGGTACTGGGCGCTGGTGCTACGTACGGACGGCCTCCAGTCGCAATCACAGTTCTGGCTCTTCCCCTGGTGTCTGAGTCAGGAGTCGCCCACCGTTGCTGGCGATGTGTGTGCGACAACGGTCATGTGCTGCCGTTAAGAACATGGAAGGGGTGCTGTTTTTGGTGCGTGAGCAATCACGAATGTCAATGTATGACTGCTACGTTTTCCATCCCGAGCTGATCCCTGCGCTTTGATTCGATGCTGGCTGTCCGCAAGATGGTTTAGGTTTTTTTCTGAGGTGCACATCAGAAGGAAGGCCTGCGCGATGTCTCGCAACCAGGTATTTGGTGTTCGTGCTTGCCTTCGCCTTACATTCCCGTCCCCATAATTCTGCAGTATTAGTGGTACCTTCGACTGGCTGATGATAGGTAGAAATGCAATTTAGTGGAGGACCAGTGGATTTCCCGTTGGCTCTTGAGGTGCGTAGTCTTGTAGTGCGCCCAAGGTGGAGCTCGTTGCTGTTTGCCCAGCAGCCAGCTGTTAGTAACATGGATGATGTTGCTATCGCCCAGACAAGTCCGCCAAAGCTTCACCCCAATCAGCTTTAGTGCCCGGCCCATGGAAAGCCAGAGAGTTCCACCGCCCAATCGCGGCCGCCAAGCAAGCTGCAACCTCTAGAGAGAGAGCCGCGTCTGGCGATGCCATCTTTGCCTCATCGCATCTGGCGGTCCAACGTGCTGTGCCGTGCTGTGCTTCTCACCGCACGGTATTGATAAGTAGCCCGAAGTGAGATAGGTAGGTGGCATGATAAGCGCGTGTCTTAGATACCTAGGTACCTGTACCTACCCTAGGTGCCTTGTCAACTTCTGAAGATAACACCAGCATGTCAGCTTTTCTTGAATACCTTCATTCAACGCCCAGGGCCCCGCCGCGATGTCCAGGTGCTCGAAATCGCAACTCTCGTGCTGCACTCCACTTTCCTGAACTGGGGCGTGCAAACGTCACTGCGCATTCCGCCTCTTTTCTCGTGCAGCCGCCAGACAACGCGGCGTGGACCTGACCGGATTGGAACTGCCTTCCAGAAATCGGCCATCGGATGATCCCTCCTTCCGATGTTATGGTGGTATGGAACTTACCTAGGTCGGGTGCTGAGGTGGGCTGGCCCCTGACTAAGCCCCCGCGAGCTTGACAATTCTGGAAGGCAGCTCCCACGTGATCCCAACCAGGCGAACGCGTCGACGGTGGTTTGCCTGCGGCTGACTGGCACTGACCGACGGAGCCAACCAGACCTCTGGCCCTGTCACTCCGGATCCATCTGCGAGCTTCCACAACGACAAGCTTCCATCACCACAACCAAACCTCGGCGAACGTCAATTAGCCCGCTACATACCTCACCTTCACGAACCCGATTGAATACTTCAATACCCCGCAAGCCATCGAAAACACATCCGACCGGCTCAATTCTCCCACGGGGCATCCATCACGATGGCGCTCGACAGCTACTACCAGAACAAGATCGAGGCAATGAAGCTCGAGATCCTAAAGGGTCAAGCAGTTCTCCGCCGTCTCGAAGCCCAAAGAAATGACTACAACTCCCGCGTGCGTCTGTTGAGAGAAGAGCTGGGTCTTCTGCAGCAGCCTGGTTCCTACGTTGGTGAGGTCGTCAAGGTCATGAGCACAAAGAAAGTCCTGGTCAAGGTGCATCCGGAAGGCAAATACGGTAGGTCTGGCCATGCAAGCCCCTCGCCCTCAGTCACGCATTTCTAACCACTTGCTTCAGTCGTCGACGTTTCCGACAGTGTCGACATTACAAAGCTTACCGTCGGCAAACGGGTAACCCTGCTGTCCGACAGCTACAAGCTCGAAAAGATGCTTCCCTCATCCGTCGACCCCCTCGTCTCCCTAATGATGGTCGAGAAGGTCCCTGACAGCACATACGACATGATTGGTGGTCTGGACCAGCAGATCAAGGAAATCAAGGAGGTCATCGAGCTTGGTCTCAAGCACCCAGAGCTCTTCGAGTCTCTCGGTATCGCCCAACCAAAGGGTGTCCTTCTCTACGGCCCCCCTGGTACTGGCAAGACCCTGCTCGCAAGAGCCGTTGCCCATCACACCGACTGCAAGTTTATCCGTGTTTCCGGTTCCGAATTGGTGCAGAAGTATATTGGAGAGGGTAGTCGTATGGTTCGTGAGCTGTTCGTCATGGCCCGCGAGCATGCACCCTCCATTATCTTCATGGATGAAATCGATTCTATCGGTTCCTCCCGTGTCGAAGGCTCTTCAGGAGGTGATTCCGAAGTCCAGCGCACCATGTTGGAGCTGCTCAACCAGCTTGACGGTTTCGAGCCTACCAAGAACATCAAGGTCATTATGGCTACGAACCGTCTCGATATTCTCGACCCCGCACTGCTGCGTCCCGGACGTATTGACCGAAAGATCGAGTTCCCCCCGCCATCCGTCGAGGCCCGTGCCGACATTCTCCGCATTCACAGCCGCAAGATGAACCTGACGAGAGGCATCAACCTTACCAAGATTGCCGAGAAGATGAACGGTTGCTCCGGTGCCGAGTTGAAGGGTGTCTGCACAGAGGCCGGCATGTACGCCCTCCGCGAGCGCAGAGTCCACGTCACCCAAGAAGACTTCGAGCTCGCTACCGCCAAGATCCTCAACAAGCATGACGACAAGGAGGTGTCCCTCGGCAAGCTCTGGAAGTAAGCGAATCTAAAGTGGGGTAAGAGCGGAAGAGGTACAAGGGCGGCAGCAGCAACGACGGCTTCTTTTTGGTTTGGCGGGAGTTGGGAATGGCCGGGGCGGAATCAGCGCCCACAAGTATGCAGTGGCCGCTTGTACGGCTAATATGTACGACTACATAGAACATGGAATCAGCCACGATGACTTACCCTTCCACGTATTTGGACGATTAGTGACATAGTGATATAAAGCAGTTTTCATTCCTCGTAGTTTAAAAAGAATCCGATGTGAAGTTATTTACATGTATGTCAGGCTGCTTCCGGAATCCCATGATGTATGTAAGCCAGGCTGAATGTGATTCCCATAATATCTGCACCAAACCATATAAACGCCAACGAACTCGCATCCCTTCTGTCAGTCGTTTACCGCTGGCCGATTGCGGTGCCGCTGTCTTTTCCAAGGACGTCCTTGCGATTGGCGGGCTGTAGGGTAGCATTCGGACAGGCGCACGTCGGGTGACTCTCCAGCCCGCAATGGAGGCAAGAGCAACCTCCTGAGGGCACCCAAGCCCGGCACGCATGCTCCTGCCTCCCCATCAGGTTCCCTTATAGTCGGATCCAATCCCAACTCTTCCAGCCAAGCCCGATGAAAGACCACATGGTCTGGAGGTATAACGCCCTGGTCCGTTAGTATGAACTTGGTATGAAATCGTCATCAAAGCCTCCCACAAGATTTCGTAGGGTCACGGTTCGATCCGTGGCCTCGAGCTTTTGCATTTTTTTTTATTCACTTTTATAGTCTTGTTGTTTTCTGGCTCCTTCCCTTACACACCCTTTTTTGACAATGGCTGAGGGTACAGACAGATACGTCGCAAGGTTCACCTATTGCAATCTCACCTCAAGCCACCATTGGGAGGATTGTTCTGGGCGTGGTTATCACACCAGGCCCCAGCATAACAAACCCAAATAGAGGCGACGTACGCGACAAAGATGTAAACACTGCGTGATAACTTGCGTGCCACCCAACTAACGGTGAATACCCCATATCAGATAATGTCCTACCCAGAACATGTAATTGGAGCGTGGCTGAAAATCTCGTGCCTGTTCTTGAAGTACGTTGGATTCAATCAAAATTGGTTGAATATACTCCAGCGTACCACATCAATGTTTTGCTGGCCTATTTCCGCCGAAAAGACTCAGATCTAACATTAAACAACGAGCAGTCCACGTCCATCCAAGAACTCTGCTACATGAATGCGCCCCATTCAACACCCATCTCTCTTTCCGACTAGGTTTCTTCTGGCAAAGAGTCTGGCTCTGGGGAGATTCACTGCTCTTTTGAGAGTTGGCACCAACGCATGGATTCTTATCCGTCTGGTTATCTCTTCACGGTTGCGTTACTCTGGAGGGCGCACGCTTACGTGGTTTGCCCATTCTTGACCGTATGCCTACTTCTACAGCTTAAGTATAACATCTAGGTCTTCATGCCTGGCAACTTCTGATCTACTCAACATGTACAGCGGAGGACGGGGACGGACGGCAGTGCCATGAATGCCCCTTAAAGAACGACTGCATGAATTTCGAGACGAATCATCGCAATTTCAATACGAAGTCATGGTTGAACATCATGGATGCTGAAAATCGCCGTTCATGAATGCCCATGTATTAACAAGTAATTCTCCCAAGCCGAATTTGCAGGTTTTAGAGATGCAAATTTCTACATTGATCAAGTCTCTCCAGTCCCCATTACATCGGCAGCTTGAATCATATACGGATGATGTGGCTACCCAACTGCTACACTTCTCTAGGCCAAGCTGACTCCTCCTTTAATCATATTCTGCGAGTCCGACACGTCATTCTGTGATATTTCGAATGCTTGAGATGCCGTTTCTGGATCAGGAAAGACTATATATAAGTGCAAACTGAGCTTCTATTCTTCAAAGATAGGATTTGAAAAGTCACAGCGTGATTGCAAACAACTCTGTGGCTGGTATACAACGTGGTCTGAATGAGTTGAGGCTCAAAGGTTTGCATGCGGTTCTGTGAAGATGAGCTGGCAACCTCTGATGTCTGGGGTTCACACCCGAGCCTTTCAAGAAGGCTAGATCTGCGTGTCGCTGCACTTAAGAGCCACGGCTGGGAAAAAAAAAGCGAGACAGTAAGCAACGAAACAGGAAAACCCGGCGTCACTGGGTTTAGAGTCATTTTCGCCGGATTCATAAACCAAGACATACCGCCCAAGAAAGTCAAATTGTCAAGGCGCCGCTGGGTTACAGGTTACAACTCCCGGGTCAATTGCGTGGATGATGACAGAATCTTCGCATCCGGCGATTTTTAGGAAGTACGCACTTATGCCAGCGGTCAGGGACGACAACAATGACAGCGGAGGGCGCAGCAGACTATGAGATCTGAGCAACTCCAGTCTGCTATATGACGATGTCCGGGGTTCAAAGGTTACCGAAAGGAGTACGCGACTAGGAGGTCCTTGGTTCGTTGCCCTAAGATACTAACAGAATTGTGAACGAAATTGAGGATTGATCATCCTTAGACAAGACAGCAGCTTTCTTGGTGTTCACGCGCCGAGTGTTGTGTTGGTACGTTGACCATTGGACACATGTTCAGACACACATGTAAAGAAAGAGAAGGAAGTGGTACCAGAAGATGCGTGTTGTTCATTATAGTTGAACGACACAAACTTTGAAGACGTCGTCAGTGGAGATCCCGCATGCAATTTACACCTGTGACTCTCACACTCACGACTAGTGGATCGTGTCATCAAAATCACGGTGCTAGATGTAATATTCCACCACAGCGCGCTCGTATTCAGGCTCTAATAATAGCGTCAAACGCACTTGGTGACTACATGGACCAGCAGCCGAGCAACCGGGAAGGCCCAAACACGCAACATCAGCCATACTATACACAGAGTTTTTGGCTCGTTGATTGTTGAACTGCAATTACGAGGAGAGAAAATATGACCAACGCTGGGCTGAAGTGAAACGAAGAGTATGGTGCAGCGTTCATTGCACATGTAATAGCGCTTGATGGGCTGAGTTGGGTGTTATTAATGTTCATTGACTTAGCTTCGAGGAAGCCGTAGACTACCGTGTTATGAAGATCTCCTACCATTCTCAGGTCTACATTCAAGCGGTCTCAAGTGATAGAGGCGCGATGCTCTCAAGTAGGTACTGCGCCACGGCTTTCTTCTTAATAAGTCGGGGGTTTTGATGGCCTTAGTCGAACCACGGCGACGAGTTCAGATTTCGAGGGAAACATATTAATTACATCACTACTCCAGTTCTGAATGTCCCCGACTATTCTATTACCCAGTTCAGTCCGCCTCAGTATAAGCTATAAGGAGATATCTGGGAGAACAGCATCGGTAGCTTTGAAGATGGGGTGAGAACTTTAGCAAGCCGTTGCGGCGCCCGGTAGTTGGATGGTGAACTTGACGAGTACTCAGACATACCGACTCAACAACAAACATTGACGGAAAATGCAGACACCAAAAGTTCATTCGAGTCTTTGGGTCAGAAAATCTGGATGCTCACCAATTCTGAACCTGCAGAGGTCTGAGGAGGCAGTTCCTATTGAGAGTGAAAGGCTGCTGACATTGTTCCTTTCTCACAGTTACCTCCACCGGATATCCATACGGCTCCCGAGCATTCACACGCTTGAGATCCATGTTGACCTGCTACGTGCTCACAAGCAACTCACAAGAAATATATTACTTCAAACAAATAAGAAATAAAAGCGCACCAGTCGTCTTCTACCTAAGCAACATTAACCAGAACTCTCCTATTCACAGGCCCTCGAATGGTCAACACGATGCACATAGCCGCAAGAATGTACGAACAAACAACAGATTTACGATCTCCACAAGCATAAAAATAAAAGGGTGCTCGTTAGTAGTAAGGTGTCCAGTCAGCAAAAGGCATAATGGGACGAGAAAGAGGCTTTCGGCAGCTGCCACCAACCAAAAAAAAAAAAAAAAAAAAAAAAAAGAGGAAGGAAAAGATGGTACATCCCGTCCCATATACGTCAATATCTCCAGTCAACAGCATCCCAAATCCGAGCAAGACAATCGCGATCGAGGTCTCGAGATATGAGATGAGAATCCACACTTGACGTATTCGGGGTCACGAGCAATGACTGTTCTTTTTCAGCCACCCTTTTATATCGTCAGTAGTTCTTATAAGAATGACATTTTCAGCATTACCCCCCCCTGGCCCAGACGAGAAGATATGATACCCTACGATTTGTGGAGGCGAGTCCTTCAGCAAGGGTCGTTCAGTTCTTCGATCAACTGCGATGCCGCGGGAGTGGGAGAACCGACTACACAAATCAAAGCCCCCGCCGCCGCCGTCCGCAATGTGTTCAGCCGTGTCAGTGGCGGACGGGGATAACGGACAGAGACGGAATAGGAAAACCGCATGCGACTTATGATGAGGCGAGCAGGACATGTCGTCAATACTGCGTTCCGTGGAAGTGGCCACCACCGGGAGGACCATTGCCTTGGCAGGTACACTATGGCGATTGTCTGGTGGAGGGCGGAGCAAGTCATCTCTTTCATGCTGGTTTCTAGAATTCCTCTGTAAGCCAGTGTCGGACGCGTCGGAATCTCGCAGAAGAGAAAGACTGTTAATAGCCACGAAGTAATGCGACTATGAGATCCTAACCGGTTTTTATATAGATGTTGATGCATCAAATATTCTCTCACATCACCATGTGCCCAAAGCTTCAACACATCAATAGGGCAGCTGCTCCGCTCCACTGCTGCATGCTCATATTCGGGCACACCTCTCTAGTATACAATTCCAAGGACCGACCGTGGTCGAATCCAAACACGCCGGTGCCAAAAAGGCACATGGAAACTAAACCTATGCGTCGTAAGGTATGCGGTTCGAATGCCCAAACGCCGTTCCTCATGCCCTGGGCCCAATTCCCGGGCTATTATGTCCGTATTGTCCTGTTGCCGTGAAATAAAAGCAATGCAAAGATGCTCCCATTACTCGCTGATGCTGGCACCTTCCGCCATCCAGGGGTATCGCATTACGATTCCGCACGAGTCCTTCCGTTTTCCTAACCGAATTGTCTCTAGTTGATCTCTCATTAAATGTCTCCTCTGAGCTGCATGCTTTCGCTGCGAACTCTTCCCATTTTCGTCTCTTCGTGCTCTCTCCACACATATTCGACAATCGTCTCGTAGCACAAAACATATTGTCGCAAACTTTGAACCATGCTCAGTCGCTGCTGCCGGAAATCCTCTACGGTCTTTTGGATCAGATCAAGGGTGTCGCTATCGTCATTCAGCCAGTTGGTGTCCAGGGGAGTTCTGTCCAGTGATCCACGGCACACATCGGCGCTGGGCCGACGGCTACCGGGATTGAAATCGAACGTCTTCTCACGCGGACAGTTCTCTTCGGTTGAGCCACTCATCTTGATATCACCATCGGAATCCCTCTTCCGCACCGGTCTTGAGTTGGTCTTGGCCTGCCGCTGTCGCTTAAGCAAGTCGATGACGGTATCCACAGTGCAGAAGGTGCCTGTCCGTCCACATCCTGCTGAGCAGTGAACCAGCATTGGTCTGGGGCTTGGGTTCATCTCCGGCTCATCGGCCGACTCTGGGTCTGGGGAAGACCGCACAGCAGCCATAGTATCAACGGGCCAGGCTGAACTTTGCATTGAATTTGCTAGCCTCACCAGACCGAGCAGATGAGAGGGCTGCGCAGGAGCCCCGAAATCAGGCCACGACGGATAATGTAAGTGAGTGATCTCGCGCATGGGTGCGAAAGGGTGCGCCGAGTGTGACAGAGCAAACTTTCTCACGATGACGTGAGGAGTCTCGCCCTGTGGCGGGGCCGGCGACGCGGCAGCAGCAAGTCCAGTCATCGTAGTATTAGCACGTCGACGTCCTGCTTCCGCGGCCGCAGCAGCCGCGGCGGCTGAAGGAGCAGCGGATCCCTGGTAGTTGCGATGCTTATCGATATCGAGCGACACCTTCTTCTCGGAGAGCAGTTTTAGTTTGATTAGGCCAAACTCCCTTCCCTGCCAGTACGGGTGGCACTTAAGTTGACCACCTTCCGACTCAGCCGTCAACATAACAATAACGCGAACATCTTGTTCCCAAATTACAGACCAGAAGTCCTGCAGAATGTAAGTTGACTTCAACTAGCTGACCTAAGGGGAGAATGCTTACGTCAAATGTCGCCGGGAGCGGGCCCTGGGTCGCAATGTATCTTTTATTACTCCTGGAAGCCTTGATGTGGCTGGCGTTGACGTAGTCGCAAGCGCCGTCGGGATTTTGGAGTTTCACGCGAGCGTGCTCAAACGGTAGGATGTCCTTGTAGCGGTTCTTGCCGCCCTTTTCGATTCCGCAAAGTTGAGGTGCGTTCTTGTCCTTCTCATTTCCGAACATGGAGTAAGCTGCTTTCATCCGAGATTGCTCCTCTCTTTCAATATCCAAGAATTTATCCGACACTTGTTTGCCGTGATCGCTGGGCTTGGATGCGTCTCGAAGCCATCGAGGCAATGTAGGCGATTCCAGTCCATTGGGGCGAGCGATGTCGAGTTGACCGACTCCGTCCGCAAGATCCATATTCTGGCGAATGTTGGAAAAGAAAGGGTTGGGGTTGTTGCTGGCCATTGGCAACATCACACCTCCGATGACAGGTGCGATGCCGGGCCGGTTGCCACCCTCATTGGCCGAGGATGAAGACATGCCACTCGCACCAAACCCCTCGTCCACAAGGTCAGGGTATGCATCGGCAAACGCGTTGAAACCTCCCCGCAGGATGTAAGTGCCGCCAGTGTACCCCTCGTTTGTGAACTTCTTAATCATGTTCATGCACGATACAGCATCACGCTTCTCCGACGAGTACGCGTCGTAGACAACCAGGTTCTTGGTCGACTTCCACTTTGAGAATCGTACTTCGTTGGTGGCATTTTGGAAAGTTTGCTGCAGCTTGGTCAGGTTGAATGTGGCGCGCTTCAAAAGGGTCGTCGGGATGCACAGGTTGAGAGCACCCTCGATCCTCGCCTGGGCGTACTGCTGCGACACTCGCAGATCCAGAAGCAACAAGTCGTTCCCAGAGCTGTCAGTATCGATCAAGTCCTTGAGCCGCGCAGGTGAAATCAACGAAGGGCCGCTCTCCATGGTTGGTGGCAACGTTTCTGCTCTTGGCTGATTCGACCCATTACTACGTGGCGACGGCGGGTCAACCTTGTTTTCAGATATTGACATCCTCGGGTGGCGGTCTTCGACTTTGGAAACAGTTGTTCTACGGTCAAATGGTGACTCTGTTGGCTTCGGGGACTCAAATCTCGGCAGGTTCAAGCTGAAGACTGGCGGCGGGTTGATCGACGCCTCGGAGCTGCGCTTCGAATCCGCCGAGACGTACGCCGAATCATGACTGGTTCCCTGCTCAACGGGCTCCTCCTTGGTTACTCGCGGGATTGAATAGTCCGAGGCGGAACCGCTTGTGTGGGTATTCCATCTAGGGGGGCGAGGGCGAAGCGTTGTGGGATTTGGCGGTGCTTGAGGAAAATGTGATGAGGAGAGGCTGAAGCCTTTGCCGCGATTCAGGTCCGCCTGTCGCTTGAAGGCCTCATAGTCGGGGTTAGCATCGATGGGAACCTGCTTTGGTATGGCGGCAGCGAAAGATTTGACGGAAGACGTCGGGGAGCTCCAATTGTCTCGTGGCATCACCGAGGAATCTCTGGGGTCAACTGATTGTTCGACTACGAGGCCAAAGTAGTTGGGGCTCGCTGCTCGCTCAGCTGATCGGGCTGGCGACGGCTTCTGTGGTGGCAAAGGTTGTCCGACGGAATAAGGCATCCTGGGAGATGCTGCTGGCGTCGTAGGCTTTGGACTTTTTGCGGCAGCTGAGACGGACAGCTTGGACTGTGAGTGGGAGAGTGCGTGTGTCTGGCGTGGGCCAGGCGACGGCCTGGGTGCGGAATGGGGAGTCTTCATGGTGTAGTGGACGGATGTTGAGCCGTCAGTTACCCTCTTGTCGAACATGGTTAGTGTAGGTGGGAGGGAAAAGATTGATGGAAGCAGGATAGTCGAGAGCAGGCAGGAGGTGCTTTGATGTGAGCCACGGATGCGCTGAATGGTATGTTTCCGCCGGCGGCCAAGTGATCAGGCCTTGGATCGATTATAGCGCCATTGCGATATGGCGGTTGGGGGGACGGTTAAGGTAGGCAACGTAGGATAGGGTTCAGACAAATCGGAGGGAAGTGGAAGGGAGGGAGGGTGTACAAAGGAGGCTCTTTGAAGGAAAAGGGAAGGCAGTGGGGGCCTTTTAGAGAGAAAAGAAGGTTGCGGGGGGGTTCTGACGTGACGGCACAAGTGGCGATCTGAACCAGGTAGGGAAGAGCAGCAGAGTGCCGGCGGAAGGTAAAGTAGAACAAGTAGGCTTGCAGACGTACAAATAGAGGCTGGCTGGTCTTTGCGCCTCTAGTTATTGACTGAGTCCTACTGTGAGAAGACAGCGAGCGCGAGCGCGTCCTTGGGGACACGGGACGGGGTTCTTGGATGAGTATGACTTGACTTGACTGGGCTGAGCTGACAAGGAGCCCCAGAAGAGGAGACAGAGGAACACAGGGAAAAAGGATGGGACAGGGTGGTGGCGTTCGGCGTCCCGAGATTCAGTTGAATGGGAAACAAAAACGACTTGAGGAGGGCCAGTCAAGTCAGTTGACATCGACTTCAGGCGCTCAGAGGGAATTCTGGTTGAAGTGAACCAAAGACTAACGGGCAGAGAGTGACCAAGTCCAAGTCAACGAAGCCGGGCCAGATGGACAGTGGGGAAATTGAGGAACAAGAAAGACACGAGAAAGGAGGACCTGGCGAATCCGGGGTGTGTGTGTGTGTGGGAGACAAGGCGAGCAGGTCGAGTACCTGAGGAAAAAAAAAAAGGGGGGTCCCTTTTTTCGGCCTGTTACTGGGAGGAGGGAAGGAAAGAGTAAGGGAAAGGGAAAGGGGGTCCCCCCGGCGGCGGCAGGGAGGGAAGGAATCCTCAGGGTGTGTCTGAAAGAAAAAAAAAAAAAAAGAAAAAAAAAGGGTGTGAAGTGGTGGTGTCGTGGCCGCAATAGTGGTTCTCGCGATAGCTGGCTGGCGTGGTTTATCTTCTGGGTTACGGATGTTGTGTGCGCATATCCTGTCCTTTCTGAAGTGTATGTGGATTGTTGAATCTAGCTTTTGGCACTTCGGCTTCTATGTAGCATTCCCAGTCAGACCGCAACATTTGATTACTCGCCCTCGTGTTCTCAGAGACGGTGTGGTGTGCGACGTGGTTGTTGTAAGTAGCTGCGCATGTAAGAAAGGTGGTCGAATGAGCTCTACCTAGTCCGTACCGGCAGAGATACAGATAGTGGCGACGAGGTTCCCGCTTGCGCTTACGTTCATGCTCGTAGCTGACCCCAGATAGCCACCTCAGCCCAATTCCTAGGTCTACAAGGCCCAAGGGTACCTGATAGTCCGCTGCAAGTCACAGAGTTGCCCTGAGAAGCACCCAGAGAATGCTTGATCTGAATGCAGCTACTTGTCAGCACCGCAGAGCAAATGGCACCCTCTGGACAGAGCAGATACACAACGCGGAGGGCGCAAGTGGAGAGGAAGGGGCTAAAAACAGGGTGTGATGTCCGATGAGGTCGTGTGTCGTCCTAGACGGGAACGATCGGCGTCTTGGGGATAGCTGGCGGGGATCCTGACCTCAGACCTGTGTCAGACGTAAGCAGGTGGCGGTGGGAATGAGAATCCTCTGGCGGCGCATACCATGTCTCTAACTGACTGTACACGCGCGCGCGCAGAACGGGATTATGTCAGCTACTCGCACGCTGTCCGAGGTCGCAGGATTATCACAGGGCACGGTCGCATCAATATCGTCATAGAACGGGGGCACCTCCTATGACTGGGTCAGCGTCGTGAGCTCTGAGTGGCTGGAAGCATAGCGCAAAAGCTGGGCGTCTGGACCTGTCGAATGTCGCGAACAAGTTGCGCCACTGTACCTTTTTTTGCCATTGTGTATTGGGTGCAGTCGTTTCGTTCGCTTTGTGCTTTACCGTGTATGAAGTTGGTAGACGCGGCGATACGATGACAGATGCAACAGATTGGCCCGCTTGAATCGGTGAGATGCGCGTCAAAAGCAAAATTATTGTGTGTCCACCAGCGACTGACCGACTCCGAGTAGCGCAGGCGCCATTTGATGGCAGACAGCTGCCAAACGGACTTGCAGGAACTTGACCAGCATTGGCGACTCTAAAAGCAAGGCGGATTAGCCCCAACTGAGAAAGGCAGGGGACACTGGACAGGGCAAGCCCCAGACCAAGCAAGGCAGAACGAGAGGAGAGGTGTGAAGGAAAGCAGGGCACGCCACACACACACACACACACACACACACACACACACACACACACACACACACACACACAGCGCGCTAGTGAAGAAAGAACATGACAC
>JAOQIF010000948.1:359-33333 GCA_026260285.1 Colletotrichum sansevieriae
CCCCCCCCCCCCCCCCCCCCCCCCCCCCCCCCCCCCCCCCCCCCCCCCCCCCCCCCCCCCCCCCCCCCCCCCCCCCCCCCCCCCTAGATTATAAGCTAGGATAAGATTATAGGGAAAAGGACTTATTAAACTACCTTATAGGAGTCTATAAAAAGGGGATATTAAGTAGCGCCTTAGATAATAAGCTATCCTAGGAATCTATAGAAGGGGAATATTAAGTAGCGCCTCGGATAATAGGCTATCCTAGGGAAGTCTATAAATAGGGAGTACTAGGTAGCTTACTAAATAAGTCCTCTAGCCCTTATATACCCTCATATAGTAGAAGGGGGGCTAGAGAAGAATGAATATTATAACTTTGCACCTATCTATACTAACTCTTTCACTCTGCACCATACCCCCTTGTGACAGTCCAGCAGCAAGAAATTCATCTGGAAACTTCCACGGTGCGAGAAGCCCTTCAGTTCAGCGCTATGCTACGTCAGCCTGCATCTGTGAGCAAGAACGAGAAACACGCGTACGTCGAGGAGGTCATCGAGCTCCTCGAGATGACCGCGTATGCTGATGCTGTTGTTGGCGTCCCAGGTGAAGGTGGGAAGTCTCTTTTGCAGGTCTCTCCATTGGACACTGACACTTTCGTCCCCCAGGTCTCAACGTAGAGCAACGCAAACGACTGACTATCGGCGTGGAATTGGCAGCCAAACCCGACCTCCTTTTGTTCCTCGATGAACCGACTTCCGGCCTAGACAGTCAAACCGCCTGGTCTATCGCCTCTCTTATCCGAAGGCTCTCGGAAAAAGGACAGGCCATCCTGTGCACCATTCACCAACCCTCTGCCTTGCTCTTCCAGCAGTTCGATCGACTACTTCTGCTAGCTCATGGTGGGAGAACTGTGTATTTCGGCGACATCGGCGAGAACTCGCGGACCCTGATGAGCTACTTTGGGCAGTATGGGGCGACCCCGTGTGGCCAAGACGAAAACCCGGCAGAGTGGATGCTGAAGGTGATTGGGGCAGCTCCGGGCGCCAAAGCGGAAAGAGACTGGGCAGAGACGTGGAGAGATGGTCACGAATGCGCAGAGGTGCAACGGGAGCTCGAACGCCTGGAACAGGAGTCTCCTTCCCATCCAAGCATGGGAGCGTCGGAACCAATGACAACCTATGCCGCGTCATTCCAGACCCAGCTGGCCGTGTGCACCAAGCGAGTATTCCAGCGGTACTGGCGATCGCCTTCGTATATCTACTCCAAGCTACTCCTGTCCGGTGGAACGGTAAGCAATATCAAGACCGAATGTACCATGAGAGGACAGTTTTACTGACCCAGTAGCCAGAGTTTCTTCATCGGGGTGTCGTTCTTCAATGCACCACTCACCATGCAAGGTCTCCAAAGTCAGATGTTCTCGATCTTCATGCTCCTTGTTGTTTTCGTCTTTCTTGCTTACCAAACCATGCCCAACTTCATCTTGCAGCGGGAGCAGTATGAGGCCAGGGAACGAGCTTCAAGAGCTTACTCCTGGTGGGTGTTCATGCTAGTCAATATCATTGTTGAGCTACCATGGAACACACTGGCTTCGCTGGTCATATTCTTCCCTTTTTACTGCCTGGTCGGCATGTACAAGAATGCTATCCCAACAGACGCCGTCGCCGAGCGCGGTGGGTTGATGTTCTTGCTCGTCTGGGCTTTCATGCTTTTCGAGTCGACGTTCGCGGACATGGTCGTGGCAGGTGTCCCGACGGCCGAAATCGGGGCGACGTTGTCTCTGCTGCTGTTCGCTTTTGTGTCTGATCTTCTGCGGGTAAAGTCAACTACACACACTCAAATGTGTCCGTCCAAGGCAGTCCATCGCTAATCCGCAAGTAGTGTCATCGTCCCCATGGACGCCCTCCCGGGATTCTGGAAGTTCATGTACCACGTCTCGCCCCTGACCTACCTTGTCGGAGGCCTCTTGTCGACCGGGTTAGCACACAATACAGTCGAGTGCTCGTCACCCGAGCTGTTGCAGTTCAATCCTCCTCGGGCTGGCAACGTGACTTGCGGCACTTACATGGAACCGTACATGCAGCTAGCAGGTGGCAAGGTCTACAACCCCAACAGCACAGACATCTGCCAATTTTGCCCGCTGGCCACGACGGATGCGTTCTTGGCTATAACCTCAACGTCGTACGATAAGAGATGGCGCAACTGGGGACTGATGTGGGCTTACATTGTGTTCAACCTGTTTGCTGCATTGTCGCTCTACTGGCTGGCACGGGTGCCCAAGAATGGTGGACTGGTGAAATTGTGGAAGAGGAGGGTTAGACCTAGTCCAAAGCATGAGACGGATTATCATTAATAGGTTACTAATTTGAGCAGTCGGGCTGAGATTATTTTTTCCTTTTGCGGAAGACTCAATCAACGTAGTTGTTTTGTGTATTTCTGTTGACATTGCTCGGTCCGTAGACCAGACGAATCCATACGATACTCTATAGTTTTCAAAATAATAGAATTCTACTTAAAGACCCTAGCAAGTAAAGCTAAAGTAAAACGAGATAAACGGGCCTCGGCTGCCTGACGTTCCCAGAAGGTAATATAGCAGTTAGATAGGGGGAATATATATAGAAGAAGCAAAAACAAAAGCGCGAGGGCCCAATCGGGATTCGAACCCGAGACCTCGCCCAATCATGATTCTGCTGAGCAGAAGGGTTGTGATACAACACAAGCACCCGAAGGGCGAATCATACCACTAGACCATTGGGCCGACAGCGGATTCTCGTGGACGAGAACCAATGGTTGGGTTAGATCGTCTGGATGTGGCCCATATATGCAGAGTGTACAGAATAGCGGGGCGTCAGTGGGACTCATCGTGAGACGAGAATGCTGACATTTGCTGACCTCTTTAGAATGCTTGCTATTCTCTCGGCAAAGAAGTCAGCCCCCTCATCCTTGGTCAGTAAGGACAGACCATCCCTGGTGGCAAGATCGTGCGGTTAGATCATGGATGTGGGTAGTACACGTATGGCCGTGGTGATGCTGGTGGAGCCTGACATCGCAGCACAGCAGTGAATGAGCCCATGTCAGTGTCAGTATAAGGCACGGACCGTCCATTGTGTGACTCTTTCTGAAGACTTGTGCGATTACGCAGTAAGACATAGACAGCGCTGGCCATTCCAAAGAGTCTATAGCTTCCCGTTTGCATGACTTCGTTCCTTGAGATTCCGCTCGGCCGACAAGACCAGGTTAACGTGGTTACTGAGCGCCACCACGTTCTGATCTTGGTCCAAGATGATAACCTCCAAGTCTAGTCGACCGTTTTGTATGACTTTAGACAAAGACCGGATGAAAAGCCACTCGACACCCTCCTCGGGTAGAGACCTCTTCACATCCAAGTTCAATACAATCGTAGGGTACCAAAACATCGCGTCGGATCGAAACGGTACCTGCTCCTCGTTGCGACGCGGCCTCCAACCCTCGACCAACGTCGGATACGCGTCGGCGACGTAGCCCAGCGAGGCATTCGTAAACTTCTGTCCCGCCTTGAATCGCAGCCATATGTCCGCCATCCCGCGGCGAACGCCATCCCGCGGGACGTAGTGCTCGAAATTGTTGTGCGCCCGAGCAAAGGAGACACCTCTTTGGCTGAGCTGCTCCTTCGCAAACCAGTGGGGATCTCTGTCGAGGGTGAGAAGGGTAAAGTCCACTGGCTTCAATGGGGGCGTCATTGCCCATCCGCTGTTGAGCGTGAGGCCCCTCTCGAGGCTGATACGGGTGTTGGTGAGATACGCGAGCACATTCTTGCGGGAACGAGGGCTGAACCACGGCGCCGTAGGGAGAAGCTCATGTTGATATAGCGTGATGTGCAGTGTTGAGATTGTCCGGCCAAGCTTCACCTCCTCGACGATCAGGACCGCCGGCCCGACCTCCGTCCGGTTGACATACTCGAAATGAGCGGAGATGGGGTCCGGCTGACCGCGCTCTGTGAGGTGGATGGATGCAGCTCGCAGGATGAGCGAGGCGACATAGCCGCCATTGGGCACTACGGGCGTGTCAGACAGGATGAGCCGAGATGATTGTGGGCCTCCAATTGCGTACCTGACCCTATGCACCAGGCAGATGGCAGATTGGCGCGGTATACACGCGAGTCTGCCTTTGTGACCTCGATTGCCTTGGCGAAGGGCACGAATGGTTCTGGAGGCGCAGACGCCATTACGAGAGTTCGGTGCTCTGTCAAGGGATCGCAGAATACGTGGGCGGCAAAGACCAGTGATAAGGTATTGACTGCAATGGGGACGTAGTGTGTCGATTCGAAGACGCTCCCGCGTTGCTGGCACGGGTTCTTCTGGTGCCTCTTGCAACCCCGCAATGTTCAGCCACCAGGGGTTAGTTACACTTTCTCACAAAAATTTAACCCATATATCATGTGCTCTCTACTACGCACAACGGACGGGTTTCCGCGGACCTGAGCCCTGGAACAGCGCGGGTGAAGTCAATCTTTCAGGGAGCTTTTCTTTGGGTTCCGCCGCCCTGGGGATCGGTCGCTGTTTCGCCCGAATTCCCGTTCCCGGTGAGCCTCGGCATCTCCAATGTCACCTGACTGTTGGTAACTTAGGGGATGGTACCTTTCGGCCTCGGTAAGTGGATCAGGATCGGATGTTTACTCATACTTGGGGATTGGTCCAGATGAGGTGAGATCTCATGCAGCCACTCACTACTCACTTACAGGGGGCTTAACGAGATTGAACGAAAAGTCGCGTCCATTGTCCATGCTGCACGGCACACGATCCTTCATTGCCCAGTTGATATGGACCCTCATGAAGCCATTGGATCTTCCGATTCAGTCCCAACAGGCCAAGACTGTGGATCCACGCCGTCCCAACAAGGCGGTACGGTACGGTCGCCCACATTCGTCAGCTTGTCGCTGCTCCAGGCCCCTTGATAAGATATCGCCGAGATGCCATCTAATCAGTCATCATGAATGAGTTCTTTTCTTCACCGTGAACAACATATGAACCAGACTCTTCCCTGCTGACGGGCAATGCTAACACTGGCGCGCACTGCACTGTAGGCCTTTTGGCATCTCTTGTTAGCAACTCCCACCTGAATTTCCGCCGACCCGATGGCACCCAAGGCCGCCCCGTTCCCGGGCTTCACAGCCCTCAACGACCAAATCTTCATCCGCGACGGCGAGGAATTGGCAGAGGGCGCGACACCATCACCACACCACCCCCGAGTGGTTGTTATCTACGGCTGGGGTGACGCTGTCCCAAAACACGTCGCCAAATACACCGATGGCTACCGTAAGCTCTACGCACACGCGAGGCAGGTCGTCATCCTCTCGCCCATCGCCAAGGCCATGACCGAGAGCCTCCAGACCCGCGCAGACGGCATGAAGCTCGTCGTCGACGCCGCTTACCCGCCAGGGGCGATCGGCGCCTCGGACGAGGACGCAGTCCTCGTGCACGCCATGTCCAACACGGGCGGCATCAACTACGCCTCGACCCTGAAGAACTACCACCAGAGGTACAACAGGCCCATGCCGCACCGCCTCGTCGTCTGCGACTCGACGCCCGGTACCCCCTACATGACTTGGGAGACCCTGAAGCGGTGGTCCAACGCAGCAGCCATGGCTGTCGCGGCTCACGTCCCCCTTCCCTACGTCGTCACGCAGGCCTTCGTGGGTGTTCTCCTCGCGCTGAACCGCGGGTACCAGTTGATGATCGGCTGGGAACCCGCGGCCGTCTTCAGCTGCAACGCGTTCAATGACCCGAACTTCGTGCCGAAGACCATGCGCAGGTTGTACTTTTACGGCAAGGACGACGAGATCATCCACCCCGAGGAAATCGAGGAGAACATTGCCATCGCGGAGAAGAAGGGCTTCGCTCACGATGCTATCCTTTTCGAAGGGAGTGGCCACGTTGGGCATATGCGTATGTTCCCCGAGAAGTATTGGGGTGCCATTGGAACATCGTGGAAGGCAGCTGCGTGAGCGACGTTGGCCAGGTCTGGGTCTCGGTTCTCGGGTGTTATGGCGTGAGATGTTCCACGCATTACCTTGGCTGCGAATGGTTGAACACGATGTTCTTTTTGCACAAGTTTCATTTCCGGAGGATTGATGTCGCGCTTACGTTGGATACCTTTTTCCGCATGAGAGTGGTATTGCTGGCGAGCAGGTGTTGCTTGCTGAGGTGAGAACTTCACGCACGTAGAGCGCAGTTGCGCTTGGCATCAACTAGATAGATAAGCTTGCTCATAGATTTTCAAGATTATGGAAGGAAAGGTTCCTCCTAGACGCATGGCACAGACCTCATGAACATGGGACCATTCCAGCGGGGTGGTTGACCCCAAAGTCAGCATCGAACGAGCATCAACCCATGACGTCAGACTTTCTTCATCTCAACCAACCTAACCTCACATCCATCTCACCTTAACTAATTGTCAGGCCTTCTCAACACAAGGCTACCGCCAAACACTACCACCAAAAGTATTGAGGCTTCATTTTCCGATTCACGATGGGACCCAAACTCTCACTTGCTCCATTATCCTCCCTCCGCGTCTCCAAGCACAGGATCCCAGCACACGGGTTGCTTCCGAACACCAGCATCCAGAACAAGCCGCTGATGATCTACCACTCGGCCTTCTCCTCAGCCGGCAGCGCATCTGCCATTGAATCGCATCTCTCCTTGGTAGGCGTCGTAGAACCGCAGTGGCGATACACCATGTACAGCACCAGCCATTTCCACAGCACCTCACACGAGCTACTTTGCATCAGCAACGGCCGCGCCAGGCTCTGTTTCGGTGGCGAGGACAACGAGGGCCGAGTTGAGCCGCTAGTGGAGGAGGGCGATGTCATTGTTGTTCCGGCTGGAGTTTCCCATCGATTACTGGAGGATGTGGACGGAGGCTTCGAGATGGTGGGCAGCTATCCCAAGGGACACCACTGGGATATGTGTTATGGCAAGAAAGGGGAGGAAGACAAGGTTCAAAACATCAGCAAGCTTGCTTGGTTCGATAAAGACCCCATTTATGGAAATAATGGTCCTTGTTTGGAAGTATGAATTACCATCCTGAAGACGGGCATCATCATGACGGATTCTTCATGTAGACCGATTGAAGGCCTTGACGACCATGCAGCAACGCTGGAGCAGGGGGCACTGGTCTTACTTCAAACCAACAACTAAGGCCTGATCATCGGATACGTGCTGCGTAATTCCACAGAAGATTCGTCTGAACCCAGGAAAATGAGGCTGATATTGACGCAACCATTCCTTTGGGGTTCATGAGGAACCAGTTAGAAGATTCATCTTTGCTCATACTCATCAGCTATGCAGATGACTGCGTTCACACCCAGTTCTCTTTTTCTATGTATAGCATCATTACTTTACGTTCCCATAGAGAAGCAGGCAAAGTAGTATCTTACATCTTGTCCTAAAGTTATACACGAATCCTGCCTAGTGAAAAACGCAAGCTAATGATACCCCTTTCAACCCTCAAGCGATCATTCTGCAACCAGGTCGGGCTCATTACCTTACAATGAGGTCAAATCCATAGGCGGTTTGAATTAAGTCTTGCCCCAAAAATTTCATGACAAACGCGGCGACCCATCCCATTACTTCCGAACTGCCGACCAAACTCCAATCAACCCAGCAAAAGGCCATGTCACAGCCAACTTGTCGCGAAAACTCTTCCGTTCTCGTTCCTTGCTCACATCGACCGTAATCTTGTCGTAAACATCCGGTAAGCTCGTCGCACTGTATCGTTCCCTTAGTTTGGTGTACCAATCCTTGTCGTACATTTCCCAAAACTCCTTTTCCGTGTAGTATGCATGCGAATAAAGCACTTTCCGCCCGCCAAGCTCCATCAACTTGGCTTCTAGATCTCGGTTTTGGCGCATGAAACGGTCGATTTTCTTTGACGAAAGGCCCCAGACCCCCACGTTGAGCATCGGCTGGGGTATTCGCCCCCCCGGCTCAGTCGTGCAGGGGTGGAAACTTGGAGCTTCGATGGCCTTCAGCGGACAAAGCCACAACGGCCAAATCTCGAGATTGTCCGCGACATAGTCAATGAAGCTCTGGACTGTCGAATACGGCAGCGACAAGTCGTGGACGATGTACCTAAAGGTCATCCGGCTGCCGCCGCCCAGTCCTGCTCTGTACAGGGTTCTGGTGTCCATGAGCCGGTTCACCGCCCTCCGCGTGATACGATTAAAAGGAATCAAGCCGAAGTATCTGAAGGCGAGCTCGCCCATCCAGAACGCACCCCGGTCATACCGGAAGAGATAGTCTTGAAGCGGGACGTAATCGGGGGTCGGCACAGCATTCGCGATTCGTTTCCGCGCGTGGATGTAGAACCACTGATCCTTCGGTTTACTGAAAGTTTGTGGGCGGTGTTTTGGGGGCAGATCGTCTGTGAGCTGGCCGGTCACAACTGCAGCGCTTGTCCTCGAGTAGACCAGCCCCTCCACGAAGTCGTTGTGAGCCAGATTCGTCTCGCGCCGAATAGCCGCGATCGCGTCGGGAATCGTCGAGTACGGGTGGTAAGTCAGCTTCACGAATTTCCTCGCCTCCAGCAGCCTCAGCTCCAGTTTCGTGACGATGCCGAGCGTTCCCAGGGCCCCCGCCGCACCCTTGAAAAGATCCGCATTCTCCGTCTTTGACGCATTGACAACCTCGCCAGTGGCCAGGATGATCTCGACCGACTGTACCGTCTCATCAAAGTAACCGTATCGGAACGAGCTGCTCTCCCCGGCGGACCCGGCAAACCCGCCGCCGACGGTGATGCCCGGGAACTCCATCACCACGGGCGGGACCATGCCGCAGCGGTACGTGGCGGCGACGAGCTGGTCCATGGAGACGTTGGGCTCGACGATTGCGACGGCCGAGACCGTGTCGATGTGCAGCACATGTCGCAGCTCGCTGATGTCGATGACACTCTGGCCGTGGGCCGGCCGGGTGCTGCTGGTGGAACCATGGAAGATGCGGAACGGCTTCCGGCGGTGGTGGAATTCCTTGACAACCTGTGAGATGCGCCTCACCGTCTCATTGTGGTCGTTCATCTTTTGCGCTCCTGTTTTTTTTTTTTTTTTTTTCCCCTTTTTCTTTTGAATTTTAGGGGGATCGGGCAGCTGCAGAATCAAACTCTGCCGCACTGCTCCGCCACGAGCTCCATGAAAAATAAAAATAAAAAAGTAAATAGAGCTGTCGCTCGGGAAGATCACAGTTGTGTGACAATGACTGTCGGAAGTTCGAGTCGGCCCACTTCCAGCTCTTGGAGACGCCGATTCAGTACTGGATGACTAACGCGGGCTGGTGGTGATTGCGCATAATGATGAACCCAGCCCGGCATAATTGTACAAATTGATCTTGGTGTCAGAGTTTTGAAGAATCTCAGGTACGCGGAAAAGCTGAGCCGCAAGCCCATGATTGAAAATTAGAGAAACTTTTCTTGTTTAATGAGGTTGAAATTATTCCCCCGAGTATATGACAGTCCTGTTCCACCACGTGGATGGGGCGCTGATTTTCCAGGTCATCCCTGCTGAACTTGTGTACCCGTAACACCCTCCTAGGAAGCTCGAACTACTAACTAGGTTTGCTCATGGCGGGTTGTCTTCTTCTTAGACCGCGCCATGCCAGAGAATAAATACCAGAAGGGATCATTGCCGAAGAACGTCGAGCGTGACTGTTACATCAATGGTCAGTTGAGTCGCTGGTGACAGGCAGGATGTCGCACTGGTCCCAGTGTCGTTGGAGATGGGCCGAATAATTACAGTGAATGACTGCCGCAAAGTGACACGATGCCGGCATCCATCCCAAGAAGGCATTTCGTACCATTTGCAGATGGCTGATATAGACCGCGCTGCAACATCATTCCAGACTGGCCCGTACAGCTTCCTTTTCCGAAAATCCTTACGGTTTGGTAACTTCGTAGGTCGGTGTCATGCGCACCAACTAAGGCAGATCCTGCAATGCTACAAGTACTTTGCCGATCGTCTCACCGTCCACTGCTAATCTGCCATGTCTCATGGCCGTTGGATAGTGAGATCATGAGACGCACAACTACAATTAAGCCAACGATTGCAAAGATCCGAGGGCGCAACTTTCCGGAGTATTCCAGGCTACTTACAGAGTTCCCGTTGGGTTGTGAAGACCGGAACGTTCTCAGTGCATGGAGCCGAGCCACTGACGTATGAGCAATCAGTGCAGCCATCGTCAGATACGCCCTTCCATTCTAGGGAAATAATACCGACCCCGCAGATACGTATGTCCCGAATTTGCTAACGTCAACCTGGAACTTCACCACATCACTCTTTCTCAAGGCACCAAACTAGTTCCGCGATCATGGAAGGGGAGGAAGTCAAGATTACGGCCCAGTGCCTCTGTAAGGCGCACGCACACCTTCACCGCCAGCGTCTCAAAATCGTCTTTGCCGCTCAGAGCCGCGTGCTGCCACTGCAACTCCTGTCGTCACATCACCGGCGCGCTCTATTCCTCGTGCACGAAATGGCCGGATGCTTCAGCAGATCTTTCGGGTCTCGCCAAATAGGCGTTCTCCGACCGTGCTGACATGTTCTCTTGCAAGACCTGTCCCTCACGCTTGTTCTGCTCCGGGGGGCCAACAGGCGGCTTACCCTGGGTCGTGACCGGCGCTATCAACAATGGACCTGGGCTGGTGAAATATTCCAACCATATATTCGTCGGGGATACCATCGACGGCGGTGCCTCTGTGTGGTTGCCGAAGGACGGGGACGTCAAGAGGTGGAAAGGAACGTTTGACAAAAGCGAAGAGTTGCCGGCAGATTGGCCCGGCGCCAGGGCGCTCTCTCCGGAGCAACTCAACGCCGGACCGTCGCCAGAGTCCACGCCGTTCTACTCTCACTGCAAGGGAGTGAATTTTGTGCTTCGATCAGGCGCAAACCTGGGGCCACGCTCCGAGGAGGAGCTCAAGAGTTGGTTTATAGACCCCAAGACACTGAAATACAGAGGCAGTCTAGAGTGCTGCAACTCTTGCGTCACAAGCTTTGGGGCGGACCTGATGGCGTGTACTTTTGCCCCTCTCAGTCATGTTTATTTCAGTGGGTGCGATACAACAGGAGCTTCCGAGTTCCCCGCCGATATCAACGTTCTCAAAGCCGCTCTCTCCTCGGACAACAGGCATCCGCGACTGGGCACACTGGCTTCTTACAGCAGTTCACCTGGAGTTGGCCGGTATTTCTTCTCGAAATGCTCAGCTAGCGTCTTCTATGCTCTTCGCGATCGGCCGGCGCTTGTCGATATCGCAGTCGGGCTGTTGGACCACCCCGATGGAGCCCGCGCTGAAGGATTGTTGTCGTGGTTCCTTGGGAGGATTGGCTGGGCAATTGATGCCGCTGGGGGCTGGCGGGAGGGACTCGCTACAACGGCTAAGGAGCTCCAGCTGGAGTGGGCGAGGAAGACGCGAGGGAGTGGCAGTTCCTGAAGTCACCGGAATTTCCAATCTTTTCAATCTCCTAATGATGCCGTAGCCACTGATAAAATTCTCCAATAATTTTGATGGAGGAATCTGGGAATCGGTTCCGACCAAACTGCCCGTCTCCCTCGATAGACCCGCCAGACTCTGCCAGCACACATTCATGATCCCACAGCACCGCCCACAGCACCATCCACACTGGGTTCCATCTCACAGTCAGATAGTCGCCTGCGCCGATGGTTTAGTGGTAAAATTCTCCGTTGCCATCAAGCAGCGTCGGGGAGCCGGGGGTTCGATTCCCCCTCGGCGCAGTATCCTTTTTCTCTGCCGATCGATGGATTCTTCAAGTTTTGTTCAATCTGACAAACCCCCCGTTCGAGGCAGCTCTTACTTCTTGAGTGAGTCGGCTGTTGTGAACAGGGAAGCATGGGCTAGAGACGGGCGTAGTGTTATTGTTGTATTTGTATCAACCATGGAGCACCATTTGCCAGCCCGCCCCTCTTTCCTTCTCTACTCAGGTAATCGAAAGTGGACCAACTCTAGGCCAGCAGCATCGTACTGTTCTGGGCTGTTCATCGTAGAGAGCAAGACGCGACTAAGCCCCTCAGTTCCTTGGAGATAGTTATAGACGACGCCGATCACCGATACGGCAAGCATGACAGTGCTGTTTTTGGCAGAGAGCATCTTTGGGGCAATACGCATTATCCTCAAAACCTCAAGCATCGGCTGCCATTGGTACTTGATTTCGTCTGGCCCGTAGAGCGGATCGTTTGCCGGTTTGACGAGCGCAGGATCCAATTCTGCCGGGAAAGGCTGAGGGCGGCGGTCGCCGGTGCGCAAAACATGGAGGACCTGCATGACGTAGACCAGTGTCGAGTTGTATATGAGAAGGTCAGTCGCTTGGTCTGGCGTTTGGACGTCCAAGGCCTTGGTCAAAAGGTCCTTCACCCACGGGATTGACGCGTCGTTCGTATCCAGCGGCAGCGAAACTTCGACGGCTGCCTTCGGATTGGTGGCTTCCCAGTCTCTTCTCCAACTGCGCAGGCGGGAGAGGTGATCTTGAGCTTCCAACTCCACTTCGATTTTTTGGTAATCGTCCAAATTTCTTGACGAAGGACCGAGCATGGCGCCGAGACCAGGCAAGTCAATGTACAGATCTATGAGTCGGTCGTACAGCGTCTTTGGAGTGTGTTGCCAGGGGATGGTCTTCCAGGCTTCTTGCTCGAAGAAAGACGCTTCTTTGTGGAAAAAAGAGCTGCATGACTAAGTTGCGAATGGTAGAGTCAGTGGCTGTTGATCTTGAATTTGAGGTCAACCCATCATGCGGCTGCTTACGTGCTGCGCTCTTATCTGGCGGAAGATCGTCAACATCGGCTCATGCTGGAAGTAATGCGGCCCGCAAAACTCAATGACTTTCACCACACCGTGGTAGTGGGGAAGGTTCGGATTCATCTCAATTGCATACTGTTTTGTTGGTATCACGCAGTCACCCAGCACCGCAAATCCAACCTCATGAACTTGTGCAAACCCGGCATCCCAGAAGGGGGAAAAAACTCACTTGATACATGCACAGCACCATGATGGTGAGGGCCCAACGCGCCATTTCGGGTTTCGACTTTTCCAGAAGCGCCCAGCGAAGTGCTCTGATGACTTCTCCGTTCATCTCGTACCCATCTGACACCATCTTAGGGTCTTTCGCCATAGTGCCCAGGTAGGCGAGCGCAGTAGCCAAGCCGGCTGTGTAATGCGCCTTGTCGGCCTTGGACGAACTCTCCGTTACGGAAGTCCGCAGCAGTGGCTTCCAGAACGGGGCCCACCGATAGTTGGACAGCAGATGCGAGAACGCCATGGTATCTCGGAATGCGGCCAATGGCAACTCTGGCGTGACACGAGGCATGGGTTGACGGGATCGTGAGATGGGTGGTGCGGCTGCTGCCGCCGGGGTCACAGGAACTATTGCTTGGCTTCCGCTGCTCCCTCCGCCGACTGTGTAGTTCTGCATGCGGAGGGGCAGGTCATAGCCTAGGCATTTGTGACCCGACTTCAGACATCGGCCGCACTCCGGGCGCTGCTTGTCTGATTGGAGTAATTAGCGACCACCGAGGATGTGAGATATCAGGCTTTTGAGTCCTGGGCCCCAGTCCCTTACCGCATTTCACTCGTCTCCGTCGGCAGGTGTGGCAGTAGCCGCTCGTAGGCGCGCGTCCCATGTTGAAAGCTTAACTCGTGGCGGTGTGGCACACGGTTATGTTCGGGAGCGCAACACCAGGACAATGTCTCAGCGTTCCAATTGGAATTCCTTTGCAAGGCAACCGAGTGAATCAAGTGGGTCGTGTTGACTGTCTTTGAGAAGTAAAGACAAGAGATGGACGATGCTGTTGTGTGTAGTGATTGCACTAAATCAGGAAAGTTTCGTCGGGGTGCCGTTGACCGCAATCACCAAGGACTTCCGCGATTTATAATCTACGTGCTCCAGACAGGGCTTGAAAGCGGAGATAGGCATCGATGACCTGGATGATTTGTCACTGAGTCGTCGAAAATAGGTGGGTTTACTGGGAAGCATTGAATTGATGGAGTCAATTTGTTATATTACCCGCGCTAAACCCAACATGTTAAGCGAAGCTTCCGATACCGCTTTATTACAGCAGTCTGCAGGGACGACTGGCTCAAATCAGGTTTTTTATTAGGTAAGCACCTACTATACTATAGTAATATGAGGAGGGCATTAGCATACTTTTTTAATTAGATGAAATTTACTAATTATAGTGCTTTAACCCTACTTATAAAAACCCCTCACTTATAGCTACCTACTTAGAAACTTCTCCTTCTTTTTTTTTCTAGGTATCACCCCTATATATAAGTATATACCCCCCCCCCCTTTATATTTCCTTTTTTTTATATTCTTCTATTATTCACTTTTTATATTTTTATATAATTATATATAGATATTAATATATTTATATAGAACTATTTATAATACCTCCTAAGATTATAATCCTATCTGCTATTAATAGCATAGAGCTGCTTTTAAATATACCTATAGATATGCTATATAACCCTATATAGGACTACTATAGCCCGATTATAACTAAATAGTTACTTAAGAGTATATATACAACTTTATACTTATATATAGATATACTTACTAATTTTTATATTAGATATAAAGTATATCCTTTCGCCTAATATTCGCAGCTATATTCTTAATATACCCGAGGGCATACGTTTATTTATAATTCTTATTTCTTCTATACTAATATATACTAAGCCTAGCAACTTATCTATATTTATAATAAGGAGCATATGAACACGCCCTTCCCTACCTTTAATACTATATATAGATAGTATGCTAATAGAGTCTATATATTTATTTATAGAAACGTATAGGAGGATAATAATACGTGCGAGACCTATCTTAATAGTAATAGTCCGTATACTAAGTATATTACGTTCGATAATTATGGTTGCTATGCTAATTATTATTATAGTATATATAGTAAGGACTGCTCTATAAAGAAGCGTTATAAGTTATATACTCCCGTATAGGTGCTTTGAGTAGTATACTAACTTATATAGATAAGACTAAGCCTAAGAGCGCTTCTTTAACCCCGACTAAGGGTAGCTATAAGTATATAGCTGCTAATAAGCCTGCTAGTACCTATAAGCAATCAAAGGCCTCTACCTAAGAAGGTATGGATATGCTCGAGGCTAATATCGAGGCGGAGCTTGCTATATAGATGCTTATAAAGCGGTTCTTAGCTAAAGCCTTCTATAATATAGCATGCATACTTAATAAGCTTGCGGATATCTGCAATAAGATAGGTACGAAGGTTTTCAATCCTATATATAGGAATATATAGCTAATTACTTATATATAGAGAAGTCTAAGGCTGCCTAGGCTTATATATAGTTATATGCCTATAAACATAAGCGTTTTAGTCCGTTGGGTTTTATTTAGGGTTATTAAGTTTTAGCATAGCAAGCATAGGGTTATACGGCATTATATATAGGTGCATAGATAGGGTTCAAAGCCCTACGATCACACACATATCGATACATAACCATACTTAGCGTAGTAGTTGCAACTATAACTTCACTATTCTATACGTATTAATATAGTATCATATACAACTATTTCCTTTTAATTATAAGTATATTTATTCGTATATAATAGCCTATAATACCTCGAAAGCGAATTAATTTAGATTAATTCCAATTAGAAATTTCCAAAAGGTTATAAGATAACTAGTTATATAATAAAATTATTACATATCTAATCTCAATATATTAGATTTAATTCTCAAAAGCAACTTTTAAACGGTAACTTTAAAAATAGAACTTTCGTTATAAATCCTATATAATCCTTACTCTAGAGTTACTTGCTCGTATTTAAGCGCTCTTTTTCTAATAATATCTTACTAACTTAAGTATTATTTATACTCTTTAAAGTGAGGGGTTTATAATAACTCCTACTAGCCTTGCAGACTTATATCGGAAGAATAGTATATATCAACGCTAAAATATAGAATAACTTATAGCTATAAAAGCTCGTGTAATCGCATTCTTCTAATTATTAACTCGGGAAGCATATATAGCGCGAGGGTATGGATAAGAATATCTCTATATGTTTATATGCTAATAAGGTTATCTTATTAGCTGCGATATCCTCTATAAGGCATATCATAAAGTCTTTCCTAATAATATTGCTACTTATTTATAAGAGATATGATATAAACGGAAAGGTTGGATAACGCCCGGCCTAAATTTTATTTAGTTACTCGATATATATAACAAATTACTTCCATATAGCTTTAAGATCTATATAGGTATTAATACCTACTCTCGATTTATTATATAGTTTTATATTAGGATTTTAGTATATATATCTCGCAACGTAATAGCTCAATATCTTAAGGTTATTTCAAAGCTTAGCTATATACCTTTAATTATTCGTTCTAATTGCAGTATTAAGACTATAATTACAGCTAGAACCTATTAGTCCTTATTATCTTCACGCAAGAAGATACGAAATAGTAAAGAAGTTCCTATTAAATTTCGAGACTATTAGATCTTTAGAAAAAGTATTTATAACGTTAAGATTAAGAGTTAGTAGGAGCGCTTATATTAAGAATTATCTATCTTTTGGCGAGTATATATATTTATTACTTATATTTCTAAGGATTATACTAATATTATCTAGGAGTACCTTAGTTTATTATAAGAGCATAGCTTATTTCACTCGGAATTAATTGCTAATTATATTATAATATTATTTATCTTTATGCTACTTATCCGCTAAGACTTTGCCACCTTCATATATATATAGAATTCTTACCGCATTTGCAAATAACGTAATCGTTCTTATATACTTAATAGCTAACTATAGTACCTATTCTATCAACTAGATCTCTAAATAGCATAAGACTACTTATAACTAATTAACCCTAAGCGCTTGCAGATTATATAAGAAGCTTTAGGCTACAACTAAATCGATTTAGATGCTTACTTATATCTAAGTATAGTTCTACTTTATTAGGATATCCTATATATAGCACCTGATCTTCCTAATAATAGGTATTTAAGGGATAATATAATAAAGTTTCCCTAACTTAAGTAGTATCTCTTTTTATAAGAGAAGTTATAATAATATTACCTCTATAAAAGCTTACCTGAACTTATACTTCTCGATATACTAAGTAGTGGGATATAATAGCTTAAAGAGTATTTACTATTAAAAGGTATTAATATTAATAATCTAGTATTAGAAGAAATAGAGAGTAAACTCGACGAAAGGGGGGGGGATTAAAGTAAAAGGGGAAGTTCGAGATATTATATCTCTATACGAAAGGGATTTTTTTTAATTTCTAGTCTTTCTATTTATACTATTTTATTTATTTCCTTATATACTACTATACCCTTATTTAGAATTATCTTTAGTTTAATCCCTCTTTACTTTAATTATTTCTTCTAAGTAAGGTTTAACTAGAGTAATATCTTATTAATTAGAATAAGTGAAGTTTAAAAAGGATTATTTATAAGAGACTTCTTTTATAGTTATTTATAAAGATATTCTAGCAAATACCTTTACTAAAAGCTTCTAAGCAGTACCTATTTAGGATCGAGTAGAGATCGTTAGTTATTATTTAACTTTAATAGCTAGCTTAACCTTATTTTAAGGCTTAGACTAAGGTTTTTGCTCTAGTTATTTCTTATCTTCTAATATAGATTTATCTACTAGCTTAGTCTCTTATTGCTTTGCTTTAAGTATTATTAAAATAGATGCTTTAACTTGCTTATAAACTTGAACTTTTTTAGATAAAACTTAATTAAGTATTAGTAGGTCGATAGAATTAAAGTAAGTAAGTAATAAAGAGCAAACGTTCTTCTTAATAGGTATTATAATATTATATAAGAATTCGCCAAGGGATATAGCTATATACGCTTTATCGAGGTAGTAGGTAATATATATAGGGTTTTTATTATTAATAGGAATTGCTTTCTATATTCGATCGAGGTATTGCTTATCTATAATAAACCGACTAAGGATTACTCGAATTATCTCCTTATATAACTAGTATTTTATTACTAGGATAAAAGATAGCTGAGTTATAAAGCGTTTAAGGAGAGGAACGTAGGTATATATTAGGACTTTGAACCTATACTCGTTAACTTTATAGTATATAACTATATATAATAATAGAAGGATATCGATCGTTAGGGAGGGTGCTAGTGCCTTCTTTATAGCCTAGATACTAGCTTCGCGTTTGTTCTTCCTAGTTATAATATAGCTATAAAAGGTTATAGCAATTTAAATAGATATAGGGTTCGCAGGGGTTAAGAGGGCGGGAGGTTTTATAGTTAGCTTTAGTAGGATATAAATAGGAGGGACTTTATTAGTCTAAGAAAGTTAGGAACTAGAAAAAAGAGATTAATACTAAATAACTTATATCTATAAGGTTAATTATATCTAGGATTAGAATTGATATAAGATTTATATTATATATCAAATAGAAAGATACTAGCTAAAGTTAGGCTTTGAGGTAGTACGAGCTGCTACTTAGATACTCGATCTCCCCTATAATAAGGAATACTATATGAAAGGAAATATTTCAAAGATAGCATAATTTATTAGGATTTAAGTTATATAGGTTAGATAAAGTATGCGATTTAGAAAAAAAATTAGATTAATTAAGTATAGGTGCGATCTTATCTATATATATATAATTATAATATAATATTTAGTTATATACTAAAGAGAGCGTGAGTATAGTGACCTAAAGCAGTTAGAATTTGATTTGAGCCAGTCATCCCTGCAGACTGCCGTACTTCATCCCTTTGAAGCCGAGAGTGTTTTTTAGCGTTGCCTTTTTAGGCAAAGTACCCACTTATGCCGATCCTATTAAATCGGGGTTAACTATAATAATACGAATAATTATAATATCCTCACTATTTATAGACGAGCACGATATACTAATTAGTAGTAATAATATTATAATTTTAGCTTATCTATGAGCAAAATTAACTAAATTTCATAATAGGTAATATGCCTGAAGTTTTTAGCGAAACTTCGGCATAGGAAGTCAGCAACCTAGGTATATAGCGCCTAAAAGCAGCCCTACTAGCTAAAAAAGGCACCTATTTTGAGCCCCTATGCTTCTATGAGTTCGACTGCTACTTTGCCGACCTACCTGCTACCCTACTTACCCTCCTATAACTCTTTTTACCTCTTATACTCGTTATGCAGTAGGTAATATAGACGAATTCACGCTTAGCAGCGCTTATAAAGCAGTAGGAGCGCTTCGCGCCTACTATAGTTAATAAGATTTACCTCTTTTTCGGTATACTACTATATATACGTATTAACCCTTAAGTTACTATTAATGCCTACTAGTCGACTAGGTACTTCGATGCCTACTACCCGTTTACCTAGTGGATTATAAGGGACCGCTTTAAGGCTTTTTTTCAGCGTTTTCGTTACTAGGATCCTGATAATCTCGACCCCTCCCTCTCTAAGGCCTTTATGCGCGCCGAGCCGTAAGTAGCCTATATCCGACGGGTTTTATAATTACTACTCTTCCCTATATTAATAGTCGTCGTAGATAAGGGTATAGTTAGATATACGGGCTGCTCTAGCAAAACGACTACTATTAAGTCCAAACCTATCCCTATAGGCTTCAAAATTTAGGGGATATCTAACCGCAGCTTCCTAACTTTATAGCTTTAGCACGCCTATATAAAGGGTACCTAGGGCTTACTATAAGCTAAAAAGATCGCCCTTAATAATACCTAGAATGCAGTTTACGAACTAGTAATATACTTGCCTACGCGCGCCTATAGCTCCTATTACCTTATACTTAATAACTTATTTACTAGCCCGCGCCTCCTACGTATACTACGCTACGACCTCTATATCGCTACTACGGGCACCTGCTGCTAGAACGCTGGGATCTATACGCCTCTTATAGCTATAAAAAAAGCAGAAGAGTTAGCTAACCGCTTGCTATAGGGGACCCTCTATACTACCCCTATAGAGGACTGCTAAGTTAACTAGTTCGGCTAGAAGGACCTCTCCTACGCTCTTTTTATATCAACTTACTTTACTAGCGAGGAACCCCTTATACCTTACTAGCGCTGCCTTCTGAAATAGTTAGCTATATATTTAAAGACGGCTTAAGTACTATTCGAAGTCGTGACGAGTTAAGCAACCCTATAGTTAGTTTTATAGCTAATAAAAGCTTAGCAAGGTATTTAATTAACTCTACGAATAATCCTAGGTAAACGCAAGAGATAGGTTATCGAATATGCTACTAAGAAGGACCTTCTGCACCCTCCTTTTATAGCTATTTATAATAAAAAAAAGGGAGGGGTTGATATAAGCAACTAACTACGTGGGTATATATAGCGCTACTATACCCGCTGTAGTAGCTAGCAGGTACTGATTTATAGCTTCGAAATCGATATTATCGTGAGCAATACCTTCCTCTATTAACGAGATCACCCTACTATAGAGCGCTAGGTGAAAGCTAGGACCGAATTTGAGTAGATTAAAGTGCTATACGAGTCTCTATTTATATACTTTGGTCTAACTAGCTATATATGCTAGAGGGCTTCGAAGGCTTGCTATATGAGTGCTACCGTTACTAAAGGTGTTAATGAAGCTGCAAAAAGCTATAATTTGACGAAGAGGTATAAGTAGTAACGTTATGCTGCATATGCTAGTAAAATAATACTACGAGGCCCTCTCGCACTAAGGGATCTAAACGTTTAGAGGCGTACGAAGTAGGCTACGTATAGCTGCTAGTAGTGCGACGTAGCCCTCTATAAGGAGGGCGGCTGCTAGGCTAGGTAGCACTCTACGAGGGGGTCTACGAGGAGCTAAATATGCTAAAAACGAGGTCTTTTTGATTTATATAATTAATTATATAATTATATAAGTATAGTATTAAAGAATCTAGCGCTCTGATTAGTCGAACTGCCTCTGATCGTCTCTGTAAGAAAAACGGCGCTAAATTACACACTCTCGGCTTCAAAGGGATGGTACATTTATTAGGATTACGTCCGTACCTCACCTAGGCACGCCGTGAAGTCCATCTTTTTACGGAGGGCATGTCCGCTCTTGTCGCCCTAATCTCTATCATCTTTAAAGTCAAGAAGCAGTATTTATTTGGCTGTAAATAAAGCTGTTTTTACATCAAGCTAGGACAGCAATCATGAACGCAGTCAGACGGTATGGGAAGATTTGTACCCAGGAAAACATTAGTACTTTGTAGATTGCGGCGGCAGTGGCTCACTAACGTGCTGGGTTAGCGCGGGCAATAATATAACAAATCGACTCCGTCAACTATGGATCCGGTTTACTGATGACTTTCGTAAGCAAAACCGCTGCACAAAAGTTCGGGTGCCTGTCAGCGCTAAGCCTCGGTTGTGACGGATCGCTGTAAACGCCAGCCTATCGCGGCTCCTTCCACGGCCCATACGTCAAATGCCATTTGATGATCTATCGCAATGGCCGTCTTAATGCGGTAAGTTAGCTCGAGGTGCAGGAAATATCACATAGGGCTGATGAACGGAATGCATCATTCTCGCATTGCTGATCGGATCGGCCAGTCCTGCCCAATTTCGCTGTCCAGGCGAATGTTCCCCTGCAGAAGAATTACGACAGACAAGTGGCTACTTCACGATGCTTCTAAATTGAATGTGTATCTAGTGAACATCGCGAGAACGTTGCTAAAAATTACGTGTGATCGGACAGGCATGTCAAGTTGCTGCTGCGTCTTCAAAGAAAAGAGTTGAGACTAGCGCACGAGTTTGCTGCGAGTCACATAGTACGTCTTCAGGGATCAAACTTTTCATAGCATGGGATTGAAATCAGTTGAATTATGTGTATCTCCAACAACTGAGCTTGCAATTGCCCCAACCCAAGCGCTAAGACACCTCACGCCTTGAATAACTTCCCGCGTCCTCAGTGGAAGGAAGATAGTACTTTGAATTCAACTCAGTTCTCATACAGAACGCCCGATTTTGTTTGGTATCAATTCTATCCACTAACCTTTGGTAGATGTGCTTTGCATACGAGATACCGCCATCATGATTAGGAGAACACTTTACAAACAGACTATTCATTTAGGGAGAAAAGACATAAAGAGAAAAAAGCATCTCAGTACAAAACAGTGCGATAAAATGAATGCAATAGCTGCCCTCTCAGATGCTTCACAGCTATCTGCAGCTGGATCTGATTTTTCGGCGTGAAACGATGAAAACATTTCACAGCTATAATGATCGAGATAGCGTCCACGGACATGTTTATTTGCTAAGAGCCTTTTGCAACGCATGGTCGCTCCGCTGATTATACTCGTATATACGATACAGTCGCTTGGGAGACTCACTATCACCGCTGATGTCGAAGAACATCCCGCCTGGAGTCAACAGGGCACATTTTCGCGTCACTCAGACCTCCGGTGTATGCCTCGAACTTGAATTTTTTTGCATCCACCGAATAAAGCCCCTCGGTGCATAATCAAGTTCTTGCTACGCGACTAATGCTAGATGTGTGGATCATGGCGGGGGAAGAGTGTTGTTACATATCCACTGCGGCGGCTTTGCCCGGCGGCTCAACCACGTTAGGTTACTACCGTGCGTGATTAAGCTTTCAGTTGACTGACTAGAGTATAAGTGGGCATGGGAATGCGTCGCTAACTCGTCTACGTGCCGATTCGTCCAAGGACCTTGGCTTAGTGGTATTTGCGTCCGTTCGGACCTGAAGATAGTATACAGAAATTGCACATAGTTACATGCTTAGATCCCCTTGTCAGATGATCCCAATTTATCATCTCGACATCTGCGATCGAGAGCAGTAACAGCTAAACAACCAGGCCTGCGTTGGGCGCCCGTAACCCCGCGAACCTGCTTGATCGACATCCGCCGTCAGCAGAAGCAGTATATAAATGCAGAGTTGATGGGAGAAATTTTAGACTTCATGCATGGCGATGATTCCTTGGCAACCCCTGTACAAGAGAAACGAGAGCAGGAAATGCTTTCCAGAACTACCGACATGTTTCAAAGCCTGCCCTCTTTGGATGAACATCATGGAGAAGAATCAACGCAATCTTGTCACGCGGAGACAACTAGACCCATTGTTGTAAACTATGTTTTTTTTTTCTTTTCTTCGGCTGGGCTTTACTCCGGAGGTTCAAACAACGCAAGCTGGAAGATGACGAGAAGCTCATCGTCCAAAGATGCTCAAGCGCGACCTTATTTTCACAACAAGACCGATGACCTGTGAAAGTGGCGGATTATTGAATGTATTTCGTATTGATGGCAGATGCGGCAATTAAATTAGCGTAGATCGAGTTTGTGATGCAATTGCATATGTCGGCAAGAACTCCCGCAACTAGATTTAGTGTTTCATGCCAAGTCTGTGGGCGCATCGCTGCTCTGATCTACTGTTGCTCAAGCAGGGCTATGTTGTGGATAGGCTCAACGACCAAGAAGAACCTAGAACTAGGTCTTGCGTATATCAATTATCTTCTCCAATGGCTACAGGGGTCGACAAGGGCCGAAAGAAAATCTCCCGATAAAAAGCTGCAGGACTGAGTGGTATCGGCGAATGCGAAGTGGTTGGCATGCTGTGTGGACACCCAGAAGGGGGATTTCGGGATGTTCCAAGGTCTTGCTTAGATGCCAAGACACTTACAAGGGAGTTGAACAGAATCGTCCGGTCCTTGACTCTACTGACATTGGTCCAGCAACGAAATCATGTTCTTTTTGACTCATGTTTTTAGGCGAAGTGCTCATAGCATATCTACGTATAAAACGTGAGGCCCCTTCGACAAATCCACTATGCATCATCTTCTACAGACGCTGTAAAGCATTCCAGCGATCTCACATTCTTCCCAACTTTCTTGCCATGATTGTCTCTCGCTTCTCTAGTGTCGCATTTTTGGTCGGCGCTGTCACGGCCGTCTTTCAAGGCAACTCGTCTTCAGACATCACCGTGATTGCCTCTTCATGAGCTGTCGTGGGTGGCGTCGTGACCGAGGCAACCCTCGTGGTCAACACAACTACCGGAAAGATCATTTTGGTCGACGAATCTGTGCGACCCTCTTCCGAGTTCCCGCCTGGTACGGCTTACACCGACTATTCACCAAAGCTTCTTCTTCCGGACTTGCTTGATGGCCATGTGCATCTCAACGAGCCTGGCCGTACAGGATGGGAAGGTTTCTAGACAAGTTGTAGGGCGGCGGCATCTGGCGGTGCCACCACGCTGATTGATATGCCTCTCAACTACCTGCCCCCTACCACCACAGTTGAGAACCTGCTCATCAAAGCTAGAGCTGCAGATGGCCAGTGCTGGGTTGACGTCGGCTTTCATGGCGATCTCATTCCCAACAACACAGCATCTCAAGCCTATCGTTGATGCCGGCGCGCGCTCATTCGAGGGTTTCCTCATTAAGAGCGGCGTCAACGAGTTTCCCGCTATCGCTCCGAATGATATCGAGGCAGTCATGCACGCTCTCGCTGGATCGCCTACAACTGTCATGTTCCATGCAGAGATGGTGCCTCCGAACGTCACCCTCGTCGGCTCCTGGGCTCCTTACACCGGTCCTCTGACCATCTACCAGACGTATCTTGACTCGCGCTCTCCCACGCTGGAGACTTACACCATTAGCCAGATCTTGGCCAAGACCCAGATTGCTCCGTAGTTGGACCTGCATATCGTGCACCTGTCTGCGGCTGAGGGCGTTCCGATGCTTTGAGAGGCGCGTGAGCAAAGGATTCGTATTGCCGCAGAGACCTGCTTCCACTGCCTTAGTGTCGCCGCTGAGGATGCGTCCGAAGGCGACAGCCGCTACAAGTCGGCCCCGCCTGCTCGCGATCTGGCAAACCAAGCTTTGCTCTGGGATGGGCTGTCGCGAGAGAACGGCGATGGTATCATTAAGACGGTAGTCTCAGACCACTCGCCATGCACCCCTGACCTGAAGCTGATTCCCGAGATCATACCCGTTGCCCCGAACAGCCACAAAGGCGAAGACGGCGACTTCCTCAGCGCTTGGGGCTGCGTCAGTAGTCCCGGTCTGGGTTTATCTATTCTTTGGACTCAGGCGGAGGCGCAGGGAGTCACTATCGGAGACATTGTGCGCTGGAAGAGCCACCAACACAGCGCTCCAGGTTGGTCTTGAGCAGGAGAAAGGTGACTTGGGCGTCGGGCTCGATGGAGACTTTGCCGTGTTTGAAGATGCTGCCACCTTCCAGCTTAACCCTGATAGATGTTTTTCCGCAACGAAGTCTCGCTATTTGATGGCAAGACACTCCAGGTTACTGTGGGGGAGACTTGGCTGCGCGGCATGAAGATCTTTGACCGCAACACCGGATTTGACGAGGAGCAAGGTCCGGTGGACAGAACTATCCTTGAACCTCGCAGGAGAAAGGCAGTCAGAATGGCATAAATCACATCAAGCACAAGGAGATCAGCTTGAGCAGCTTTCAGTTGTATTATATTCGTTTGGAATGTCATGGTTCCGCTGGCATTCACTCTGAGTCATTCGCAACGCGGAGATGACATGACCCATGGTCGCCTATTAAAACCTCGCTGCGATCCGACTGGAAAGAACCAATCTCATGTGCCGATTGTGGGATACACCTTGTCATACACAGAAATGAATAAGTTATAAGCGGAAGTGGACTCGTCGCAGAAACGTGGTGTGTACGAACACGGATCGCATCCGATACTCTCGTGACTATATCAAAATTCTCAACCTGGGGAAAACTTTCACGTAGCGTTCAGAGGATGGAAAGACACAATCATTCCTGTAATGGGCGATTTGTCAACTCATTGCACGCTCTGGCTCTGTCTAGAAACCTGCCGTGATTCATTGCAAGGCCCATTCTGATCCAATATTTTTAAAGTTTGATCGGGTTACTTCACACGAATTCAAGCTCGTACATGTTGCCCGTGTTATGCGATGTTGATATGTGCAGACCAACAAAGGATCTAGGCCCCGAAGTTTTGCCTAAGCTTCTTTCTCACTTTGCTTGCAAACAAAGTAAAATCATGGCGGCTGTTGTTTTACTTCAGTATATTTCTGCCTTAGTCACGGTTTCTTGCTAACTTGGCAGTGGTATCTGCCATAGCCGCCGCAAGAGCTTCCCCAACCAATGCCACCACCTTTTGCTGAGGTACATTATCATTGGTGGCGGGGTAGCTGGAATGACCCTTGCTTGCAGACTGACCGCAGATGGATCCAGTATGCAGCGAGTGTCGTGAGTGTCGAATGTTGCTAAGAATCAATCGCAGACCAAGTCCTCGTGATTGAAGCTGATACAACGTATGGAAAACACAATCAATTTGAACTACATCGGCACCCCAGAGTATGGCTAACCCAATCCACAGAGATGGCGCCGAAGTAGCTGTTATGATCCTAAAAATTTACCCAGGAGCGTCGGGGTTCTCCCCTAGTACCCGCTACGACTGGAATCTTACCTGTGTCTCTCAAGAATAACTGCAGAGACAATAGATTAACCTTACACAAGGCCATGCCATAGGCGGCAGTAGTCCGGTCAATGCAATGATTTTCGACAGGGGCATCCCCTCGATCTACGATGCCTGGGCTGCGCTCGGCGATGATGGATGGGATTTTGAAAGCCTCCTCCCCTTCTTCAAATAGGCTTCAAGCCGTCATTATTAGAGATACTCGTTGCTAACAACCGGGAACAGAGCGAGACCTTTAAACCGGCGCCCTCTGAGCATGTCTCACTCCATGGATTGACGTACGACTCGGGTTGCCACGGCTTTGATCGTCCAGTACAGTCAAGCTACCTTGCTTGGTCACATCGAAACAATAGTAGATTCGTTCCATCGAGCAATACCTTTGAATCACAATATCTGATTTTGTTTTGCAGCGAGCTTATTAGATGCCATGTACGGCCTCGGCTTACATACTCCATATGACCAAGGATGCAACCCCCTCGGTTCGTATCTGACGACACACTCAATCGATCCTCGCAATCAGTCTCGATCAAGCGCCAGGACTGCACTCTTTGACCGAATCGTTGGAAAAGAAGACTTAGATATTGCACATGAACTAGAATCGTCTAGAACAGTGTCTGGGAGAGTGCAGTTGCAAAGGGAGTCGAAGTAAGTCCTTTGTCCGAGGTAAAGTCTTATTATCAGCAGGTGCTCTAGGCCCTCCAAATTTGTTGCAGTTGTCCGGAGTCGGTCCGAGATCTTTGCTCTCACAGGTTGGCACTGCCACCACGATTGACCTTCCTGGGGTTGGCGCAAACCTCCAAGATCATCCCTTCGGATTAACTCTTGCATCCCGTATGTCGCTCCGTCTCATATGTATGCGATCTTTCAGCTCAATAATATTTGCAGTAAACCAAGACATCCCGGGGATCTCCGATCTTGAAAACTAAACTTTCGATGTCGAGCAGCGCGATCTCTACTACGCCGAAAGAAAAGGTGCGCTGGAATTGGCAGCTTAAAGACTATTTCGAAGAAAACCTGACGCAAACTCCCCTTCCAGGTCGTTGGACTGATACAATCGCGGAAGCTCTCGCCTTCATTCCTCTCCACAACTTCACGTCCGGAGACATCGCAGACAGCCTTCTCTCTAACATCAACAGCAACTCATCACAATATCTTGCGCAAGGCACCGACCCGACAATCGTGGCCGAATTCGAAAGCCAAACTGACCAATTGTTTTCAATGCACCAAAATGGCACAACAGCAGCGATGGAACTGCTCTATGTTAACGGGGGCCGCTCTGTAGTAAACATCTTGATGCATCCTCTAAGCAGGGGAACCGTGTCTGTAGCTTCGTCTGACCCGTTCGATCAGCCCATCATTGATCCGCGGTACTTTTATCACCCTTAAGACGGCCGAATTCTGCTTGAATCGTTAAAGTTCAACAGAATGTGACTAGCAACTGAGCCGCTCAAAGCCCTGGGTGCAACCGGAAGACTGCCGGGAGTCGCCGTCCAGAGCGACGACGAAATCCTCAACTTCATCAAAGGAGTGACTTCCACTGAGTATCACTACTCTGGCACCTAAGCGATGCTTCTGAAGGCTCTAGGTGGCGTCGTGGACTCGGAGTTGAAAGTTTATGGTGTTCACAGATTACGGGTAGTTGATGCCAGTGTTATGCCCCTGCTGCCATCTGCGCCTACTCAGGCCGTTGCTGGTTGATGCAATCGCGTAAATGTGCCCGCAAATCCGCATTTAATTCTTTTGCTAATTTGATGACTGTTTAGGCGGCCGACATGATTCTCAGAGAATTAAACTGAAGTTGCATAATATTAGACGAAATCTGGAATCTTGCAGCATTACTTCATCTGACCTCGTAGTCGGTTCTCACAGGGGGTTAATTGAGGGCCGGCCGTACTATTAGTATGGACTCTCATCCGTCGCTCCTAGCTCAGTTTGGTGAGCTGTGACAACCTCTTCCGACGTTCAAGTGTCATCTCAACGAGATCTTATGATTTCTAGGCAGCTCAAAATGGACTTATATGATCCAACGACTACCTAGTAGACATGTTTTTATGACTCGACCTCCTAGAATGCCTCGAAAAAAGGTACGACTCAACAGTGGTGACACTACCTATTGTTCAGTGTCTGTTGGAGGCGTGCTCCTTCACAAGTCATACTCACAACGTCCTGTCTTACCGCTGATATTTCTCATGATCATCAAGGATTGTTTCAGCTCCCTCAGCCAAGGACTAATCGAGCTCACAGAGAAATTTTACTCGTAGATTTTGGAGTAGTCACATTCATTAGGCCAATCAATCCAGTTGCCCGTCGAGAACGACGAAGGACTCAAATCCCTGGCACGCATGGCCAACCAACGTCCTCAATATTGCCAACCAGCCACTTCCGTGCATTAGGGCTTACATGTCTGCTCTAGCAATCCGTAAGACGACAGCTGTCAGCGGTTAACCAAATCGCCGCCGTAGGTGCCTAGCCACCAGGTTGGTATTTCACTGCAGGAACCCCATGGGGAGATTGTCAAGAGCCTTCCCGTTGAATTCAAACCAATCCTACCTTCTCTGAGCCTCATGTCGCAATCGCTGGCTTCATGAGACCGGTATCTCAGCGACCACACGTTGATTGACCCGAATCTATCCCTGTCAGTAAATCGGAGTTCGGCGCCGAAAACATTGAAGATGTCGTCCAATACGACTGGCCCGGACGACAGCGGAGGCGGTGGGGATAACCAAGTCGAGCTGATCGTGGCCATCGTTGCCTTGATCATCTCCGTTCTCGCATTCATTGCAATTTTCCAGGCCTCCAGCAATATTACGCGTCAGCAACGGGCTATTCCAACTACACTCCTAACGTCATGGGGGACTGGGCACAATTTACCCGTCGCATATTCAAGTGGTATGAGTTCAGGTTCGAAGTCGAATTCGAAACCCCTGTCATCTTTGTTGCTCCTCCGACCAATCCTCGAGGACCGCTCGGAGAACATGAGAAGAAGAGCATCACCTACATGGTCGGCACACCAGAAAGTTACACAAAGACGTACACATGGGATCAGGATCAGTATAACCAGGTTGATAAGAGCCTGCGATCTGGAGACACTCGCCAAGCTATTCAAACTGCCGACAACGAACGTGCACATTGGCTAGGACTGCTGATGGCGATTCAACGCATGGAGAAAGAGTCTCGGACGTGGCAGGACAACAAATCATACGCCGCAGTGGCAGGAACAGACGCCCTGTCATCCGGAACCATCTAGCACCCTTGTTCCTCACAGTCTTGCCGTCGGCATGCAAAGGAAGAAGAAGTCCTGGGACAGTATGCCTGATAGTACGAAGAAGCCGTACGCCACGACAACAATCTCGCATTTGGTGGAAATTACAGCCATGCTTGGGATCTACTGGAAAGAATTCAATCGCAACGAAGACCGGTATCGCGCTCAAGGCAACGGCTTCATGATTACTGGCTATGATGTGGATGATCTGGGCGTTGTGTTCACATTCCAAAAGACCGGACCGACTTGGTTTCACGAGAATCGCGTCGTACCTCACCATAGCGTCAAAGAACTCTGTTTCGGTTACTGCCCCACGATCTTTCACCAGCCAAACAACGACAACTACAAATATGCAGACGAACGCAAAGATATCGGGACGCTTCAATTAGGAAGCCTTTCGGCCGTCGCGGAAACTCTCGTCGTCATCGGTTGCAACACCAATACCGTAAACTTCTTCCGTAAGCCCGCTCCAGACACGAGACAGAGTCATCTCTTCCCCAGTGAGTTATCCCTAAAGTTCAGTGTCTGAACCACGCTCGGTAACTGACCCGTTCTTAGTTGCTTTTGAGCTTCTTGGTATGACTGGGATTGTCTTCCAGATCCCTGGCACCGCTTTCAGGATGCTTCCCAACCCGACTATCTGGCATTGGGATCGGAAGTCTTTCTCCTTGCGCACACTACTAGAGGACTTGACTCACGGCATGCAAGAGACTGCTTCTGGAGACCTCATGTTCAACGAGATATCGAGCACATGCGTTTCCACCATACACAAGGAAGCAGCCAAAATCGAGGACAAGTTCGCAGAGCTCGAAGCACGAGATGGCCCCGAGGGGGTTCTGAGGTTGGTTAGTTAGTTAGTTGTATTTAATCGCCGGGACGTCCTCTTCTAAGGCAAAGGGCGCCCGCGTCGAGTTAAATGCTATAAAAGTATATCTAGAAGAGAAGAGAAGACATTAAATATAAATACAGCTATAACTTAAATAAAATATAATATATACTACTCCTTATCTTACCCTTCCCCTTCCCTTTCTTTTTATATTATCTACTAAGTAGGATATTCTATATATAGAGAGATAAGATCGCAAGGCCCTAGATAGTACCATAGCTAAAGCTATAGTAATACTAAAGGGAGCTATCTAGTTAAGTTATTATATGTATTTCTACTAGCTGGTAATCTATATTAGCTTAGTAAGTATTCTTTTCCTTTATTAAGGGTATACTAGATTAATAATTATAGTAGAAGTGCGAGGTTAGAAGGATAGGTCGCGCCTATCCGGAAGCCTTGAATAGAAGCTATATATCGATGCTCTAGCTATGGGGACCTGTGAAGCCTGATTATAAGGGCAATTATGCGGGTAGGGCTAATAATACCTCTTCCCTTAAAGGAGCCTGGGCTTGGGTTTTATGCACCCTCGCCTCCTGGCGACGAGAGGGTTCTGAGACGCACTAGAAATGTAGAAGAGAGGATCTACTCCAACGATGTCGTCATGGCGCTTCACTCAGCTATTTCCAAATGCGATGCATATCTCAAAACCCAGGAAAGGATGGCATTGGCTCAAAATGTCGTCCGCATTCATTTTCAAGAGGTTCTTCGCATTCTCAATGACAAAGACGGAGAGTACAAAACGGTCACAGTTACTCCAGACAATAGTGGCAAAGATAAACAAGGAGGTATCCACGAGCGCATTGTGCCTGGAGCATCGCCAGTCCCGAAGTTGAATGAGGACGACGCCGAGATCGAGAAAAAAATATCTCTCCTTCAAAAGCTGGATTCTGCGTCCTCCAGTGAAAGACACACGGTCTTGGTAGAGATTTACCTGCTGTTCGTTCGGAAGAGGGTCATTGAGATCGTATGTCGTCATCTGAAGCACGAAATGCTTCGCAGGGAACGCGGTCCGAGATCCGTCGCCTCGGAGGCATCTGTCGAGAATCTACCTCGGGATCAGGAACAACAAATCAACGACATCTGGTGCATGCTGATGCTTCGCATGATCTGTTGGTTGATGTTGCATGACTTTCATGCAAAAGATATCCATATTGAGAAAAGTGACGTATTCGGGTATTACAAAGGTGGTATAGTGCAGAGTGAAAGAGTTAGTATAGATAGGTGCAAAGTTATAACGTTTATTCTTCTCTAACCCTCTAGTTTACTATATAAGGGTGCATAAGGATTAGAGGACTTATCTAGGGAGCTACTTAGTACCCCCTACCTATAGACTTCCCTAGGATAGCCTATTACCCGGGCGCTACTAGTATTCCCCTTCTATAAACTCCTAGTATAACCCGTTATCTAAGGCGCTACCTAGTATCCTCCTTCTATAGACCCCTATAGGGTAGTCTAGTAAGTCTAGTAAGTCCTTTCCCTTATAATCTTATCTAAGCTTATAATATAATCCCCCCTCTCTAAACTAGTCTATCCTTAGACTAGGCTACTCTATAGTTATCTAGAGAGTATCTAGTATATATCTAATTGCTTCTTATAAGCCTTCCTAGTTTATAGTTCCTATAGGTCTAGAATTTAATATCCCTAGGTCTAGCTATATAACTCTTCCTTAAATAGCTAAGTAGCTTAGAGGAGTAGTTAGCTAGTAGTAGGATATATTATCCTCTACCCTAGCTACTCTTATAGCTCTATACCTAAGTATTAAAGGACTTTATAGGTTAGAGAAGCTTAGAGGAGTAATTAGCTAGTAGTAAGGTATCTATCCTCTACCCTAGCTATTCTTATAGCTTTTTATATAAATAGTTTAGAGAAGCTTAGAAGAGTAGTTAGCTAGTAGTAAGGTATCTATCCCCTACCCTAGCTACTCTTATAGCTTTCTATATAAAAAGAAAGTTAATTAGAAGCGCTTAGAGGAGTAGTTAGCTAGTAGTAGGATATCTATCCTCTATCCTAGCCACTCTTATAGCTCTCTATCTAAAAGGTCTAGGGCTACCTAGTAGTTATCTAGATACTTATAGCTAAACTCCCTTGCGAGGGTTATTCCTTCCTTTATAGGGTTATACCTAAATATATTATTATTTAGGCTCGTTTTTATTACTTTAAATTCGCCCTCTGAACTATCGTATTTTCCGGTTATTATTATATTTTTAGTAGCTTTATAGGGGTAATAAAGATATTCTCCTTTTAGGGGTAAAAGCGTTTATTATTATTATATAGGGGTTTGCTAGTTATTACCTAGTATTTATTGTCACAAAGGTAATATGGTGCAGAGTGAAAGAGTCAGTATAGATGGGTGCAAAGTCGTAACGTTCATTCTTCTCTAACCCTCCAGTCTACTGTGTGAGGGTGCGTGAGGATTAGAGGA
>JAOQIF010000949.1:0-33304 GCA_026260285.1 Colletotrichum sansevieriae
TCTTAGGTAATATAGAACCCTAGAAAATCTACTTCTATCTAGTAGAAGTCGCACTTCTTTAGTTTTATAAATAGCTTAGTAGCCCTTAGGTAGTATAGGATAGCATAGAGGTCCTTAGTATGCTATTCCCTTATATCTAAGTAGATTAGAATATTATCTAGGTATATAATATAGCAGGTATTTAGAAGATTAGCGAGTATTTAGTAAATATATGCCTAAAAAGTTGCTAGGGTATTCGTAAGCTTAAATAGTATTATAGTATACTTAAAGTACCCGTATCGCGTTCTAAATGCTGTTTTCTACCTATCTACCTTATTAATTATAATTTAGTAGTATGCCTCGCTTAAGTTAATCTTTAAAATAAACTTCGCTCTAGCGAGCTTATCTAGAAGCTTGCTAATTAATAGCAGAGGATAATAGTTCTTTATTATGATTTTATTTAATCCCTTATAATCTATATATAGTTATAAGCTTCTATCCTTCTTAAGTATAAATAGCACTAGTGCTCCTATAGAGCTAGTTAAGCGGTATATATAGCCTGCTGCCTCTATATCCTAGATATACTTAGCGAGTATTTATAACTGCTCTACTAGTATAGGGTATATTAGTCTATATAGGGGTTCCTTGCTAGGTTTTAGTTTAATATAGTATACCGCTCCCTTTAGCCTTAGAACTTTCTTTACGTTCTCCTTATTAAAAATATTAGCAAAGTCTTAAAGTTCCCTAGGAATCTTCTTCTCCTACTTATTATCTAGTGAATTATCGCCTAAGGACTCTATATCCTTCTTATTAGAGCTTATAATACTTATTAGATATATAATATAAGCTTATTAGCTATTCTCTATAATCTCTTGAATAATTACTTCTAGCTTAGCGAGTAAGAGGGGTTTATATAACTAGGTATATATATAGGTATCTATATAGATACCTTCCTATCCTATTAAGTTATTAGATAGAAGGATATCTCTTACTCCTTTAGGGCGAGAGCTTATAATAAAAGCCTAGTAAATCTTCTATAGGTAACCCTAACTATCTATAAGGAAGAATATAAGCTAGTAGACCTTGCTTATAAGTATAGGCCTTCCCTAGAAATCTACTAATTTAGGGGCTATAATACTAATAGCTTCCTTTAGTTAGAGCCTCTTAATAAGATCTTCTTATATAATATTTATTACTATATAAGTATCTATATTAACCTCTAGTTTAACTTTGCTAGATGCTCGGAGCGCTAACGCCTATCCCTTAATAATCTATCCTATTAGAACTAAGGTAATTTCTAGCGTAATACCCCTCGGGGTTATATCTATACCTACTTATTTCCTAAGTCTTTAGTATTAGTTATACTAGGTATTATAATCGCGCTTATCCCGCCCTATCTTAGGTTTAGGTTCTAGTTATTACCTATTAGCTATATATAGGTTTCGGTATAATTAGGGGAGATATAGCTATACTTCTTATAGTTATAATATTAGGGTCCCTAGGAGTTAGTAGATATACTACTAGCGCTAGGCATTGCGCAATTATCTACTAAGTAGTTATTCTAGGATAGGGTCTCTAGGTAGCAATCTCTTAAGTCTATTAACCTAGGGGGTTATAAGCTACTCTTATAAGAGCAGTCTAGAGAGCCTAAGTATAGTTACTTATATAACTTAGAATAGCTAGCAGATATTCCCCTATATCTCCCTTTTATAATCTCCTATAATCTCTATATATATAGGGTAATAATATATATATTAGTATAGTTAATATCCTGCTTAAAGAGTTTATCCTTTAGGGTCCTAGTAAGGCCCTAAAAGAAGGTATATACCTTTATATTACCTATACTTAGCTTGCTAAGTACTTAGTTAATAGACTCCTATTAAGCCTAATATGCAATTAGTTTCTTATTATCCTTCTAATAGTACTATCTTAAAGTATTATAGTAGTTCTACTCTTAGAGCTTAGGTATAATATGCTACCTTCTTATAAAAATTCTAAAGTCTTTCTATTTAGGGTTAACCTAGTTCCCTAACTTATCTATAAGTATTTGCTAATAATTCTGCTATTCTATTTATAGGGTATACTCTATTATACTCAAAGCCTACTAGATATACTAGCTATTAGAGCAGCTAGGGCGGTGCTTATAAGCCTCTTTAACTATAATAAGCTAATTTTCCCTTATTATACTAGTAGACTTACTAGTAAGGCATACTATATTATAATTCAGGGGTTTTTTATAAACCTTAGGTAACTGCTTAGCAGGAGCTCGGTTACTTAATATAGTAGTAATTAGCTTATGCTAGTTAGCTATTATAGTTATAATCTATTATATTAGCACTTAGCTAGTTGCTTTATTTAGCCCTCTAGCTTAGGCTAGCCTATTAGCTATAGCTATAGATATCTAGCCCGTTAGCCCGTCCGGTCTATAGGAAGGGGTCTTATATTCCCTATTTTCCTATATATACTCGTTATCTATATAATAAGTATTTAGCATAGGTAGCCTATTCTCTTTAGGGCCCCTAGCCTCGCTTAAAGCATAGCTTCTTGCCTCTCCTTATTAGCTTATATTATCTTTTAATTACTCGCTAGGATTAGCTTCTTTATATAGGTTTATATAAGCTATTTCGCTCTACTCTTAGCGAATATTAGGTATAGGTTCTTTAACCTAATTAGTAGGCGTTGCTCAGGTATATATTATTATTATTATTACTAACTTTCCTAAAGCAGGGTAGAAGCAAAAGAATTATAAAGGTATTAAGGAGCTAAGAGCTATAATTAGATTAAACTAATAGTAGAAGCACCTAAAAGGTAGGATTAGTATTATTATACTACTTTTGCTTACTTCTTCTAAGATCCTTTATTTCTAGCCTTTAGCGAGTATTTACTAGGTCTTTATTATAAGGATTCTATGCCCTAGACCTATAAGCCTCTCTATCCCTTCGGCTTATACTAGCTGAGGTATCTCTAGCTTCTCCAGTCTGCGTATCCAGTCCCTTATACTTTATTAGAGCCTAATATTTATTATATTATTGCTACTTACTATTGAACTATTTTTATTATACATCAATTGAGACCTTATATTGTATTTCGATCATATTATTATACTTATTAATACAATAATAAATAATATAACTCTTATAATTAATAGTAATATTATCTACTATAACTCTACCTAATATTAATAGGTTTTAGTCTCTAGCGACTATATAAGGTATTTACCTACTTAAGTATATAGACCTTCTAACTCTATGTCTCCTAATAATATATATAGCGTTTAGTTATATAATTATAATTACTAACTACTTCTCCTAACTATAGCTACACCTATATATACCTATAGCCTTATAATCTTTAACTTTATATATGAATAGTAATATAGTTTTTTAATTATCTAATAAACTACTAAACTATTAACTTATCCTCTCGCATACTACCTATACTACTAATACCGCCTCTATTACTACGTTATTAGCGAGCTATTCCTATCTTTACTATACCGTCGTTAGTAACGCTCTCTCTATATTATAGCTAGTATAAGACATAATTACTAACCCCTGATAGGCCGCCTCTACCTTAGTAGTATAGAGGACCTATTTCAAGAAGAGCTACTCTATAGAGTATATAAGAACCTACTAAATTTCCTCTACTAACTTTAGTTATTTATTTTAAATATAACTATAAGTCTTAACTTTCTCTAAAGGAGTATTAAAGAGAGCTTTCTTAAGGGCTCTAATAATAATATACTCTCTATATATAGTAGAGTAGTTAATTAAAGGGTGGGTTTTATTAATTATATTAATATTAAACTCTTTAGTAATCCCTTATACTTTATATATATTAAGAATATACCTTATAAAGGTTTAATATAACTATATAAAGAGTCTAAGACTAATATAATTAAGGATTTATTATAGGTTAGATGAGGAAGAGGGAGAAGTATAAAGCTCTACTTATAGTAGAGCTTCTTATACTTCTAGCTTTAAGAACCTCTTTAGAAAGACCTCTTTAGGTAAGGAGTTATCCCCTAATATATTAGTATTTATATTACCTTACTAGGTTTAAATGCCCGCATAGTGTTTCCCGAATTGTGCCTGCTGTAAGGGATTAGGATTACGGCGCCGAGCCGGCGCCGAACCGGCACCGGGCCTCTGCCCAAGTTTAACCTCACTAGTCAGCCGAGCCCTAAAAAGGGCTCTATGCGCATAAGGAGCTAGAAGGGCTAACTTATCTTCTATAATATAACTAACCCATATATTACTACTACTCTTTCCTTCCCTAGCCTAGCCTTTTTCAAGCTATAACTTTATAATTAGATAAGTTCTGCCTAACTAATAGGCAGCTAGCTCTAGAATAAGTAGTAATATGAGATTAGACCACTAAGGTATTACTAGCACCTCTATACCTAATGAGCTAAGTGAAAATTTTGCTTCTAAAACCCCTCTAGCTACTATAATCCCTGATATAGCCCTTATTACTAAACTTATTATAACTATTTAGCGCTAAGCTAATTAGAATAACGCGCTTATTCAGGCCCTATCTGCGCGCCCTATGCTAGTCTCTGAGACCTCTAAGACCTAGGCCTATGAATATAAATACCCTCTAGTATACCCTTGCAGAACCCTTACTAAAGATAGTATACTAGCTTAAATCTATAATTAGCTAATAGTAATAGAAGATAGCAACGCCCTCTAGCTTAGAGCCTCTAAGCTATAGAAGATCTAATAGGTATTTATAAGGGTAACTACTAGGCTATAAATATAGTAGTACTATTACTATACTAGCCTTATTAATCTAATATAGGCTAACTTCTCTATATTTATCTACTAAGAATATATTAACCCTAGACTATAAGAGCACTAGCTATATAGCCTTCTTAATAGCCTTTAGTAAGAACCTAGCTAATAGCCTCTTTAATTCTTTACTAAGTAAGTAGCAATCTACTAAGCCCTCGGGACCCCGGACTTTAAAGAGTCCTAGGCCTAATCCCTTACCTTCTACTTCTAGCTTTTACCCTAGCTTTAGCAGGGCCTTAAATACTAGAAGTTTAATATATAGTAGCTGCGTGCTATAGCTACTGCTATAGAGCAGCTATAGGATATATACCTAGAGCGGTTCGCAGAGCCCTTAGCACTACTAGCGCGAGCAGCTACTAATAAGCTAGCCCTAAAGAGGTCTTATTTTAACTATAGTAGCCCTAATACCCCGAGTAGTATATACTAAAAGTATAATAGGACTAACTACTACGAGGCTAATTACTAGGCTAATAAGTAGTGCGAAACGTGCTATAAGAAGGGCTACCCTATAGAGGCATGCTCGTATAGCGCTAAGCCTTTAGCAAGCGCAGCCTGGGCCCGTATTAATGCTATATAAGAATAGTATTACCTAGGTATTAATAAGAATAGGTACTATAGCCCTATCCTAGATAGGTAGGAAACCCATAGTATAGACTTATCAGAGGATAAGTAAACTACTACTAAGCCCTTTGGGATTAGTAGGCAAAGCCTGCTAGCTATAGGGAAAACCTAAAGCTAGGTAGAAGCTATAGTAACTAGGTAAAAGACCTAAAGGCCTAGAAAAGACTATGCTATAGAGGGTTTAAATCCCTGCATAAGTATATAGAAGATAACTATAAACCCTGCTAGCTATAGGGAAAAGCCTAAAGCTAGGCAGAAGCTATAATAACTAAGTAAAAGACCTAAAGGCCTAGAAATAACCGCGCTATAGAGGGTTTAAATCCCTATATATATATATATATAAAGATAACTATAAAGCTGCTAAGTACCCAGGGGGCCTCTAGCGAAGCTGAGGTAACTAGGTGAAAGACCTGAAGGCCTAGACCTAAGAGATAAAAAGGACTAACTAGAGATGCTATAGAGGGTTTGAATCCCTGCGCAAGCAGGAGTTTTATAGATTATTAGACTTAGAGACTAAGCCCTCTAGAGGGGGGGTAATAATAAGGGATTAGGATTATAGCGCTAAGCTAGTGCTAAACTAGCGCTAGGCCTCTGCTAAAGTTTAACCTTATTAGTTAGCTAAGCCCTAAAAAGGGTTCTATGCGTATAAGTAGCTAGAAGGGCTAACTTATCTTCTATAATATAACTAACCCCTATGTTACTGCTACTCTTTCCTTCCCTGGCCTGGCCTTTTTTAGGCTATAACCTCATACCTGCAACCTAGGTGAATTTATTATAGTCTTTTTGCGAAGGGGCTGCGGCGTAACTACAAACTTAATAATACCTTACTAGAAGGTTAACCTTTTAGGTTAAGAAATCATTTTATATAGTAGTTTTTATCTTACTAGAATGTTTATAAGGGCGTTATTATGAGAGTCTTAGTAGCCTGTTTAGCTCTAATATAATTAGCCCTATATAGTATATATCTAACTTTATATAATAATGTTTAGATGGTTTACTTATAAGTAGGAATTTATAGGGTTCTTATATTATTTTCCTTTATTAGTAGAGGGTATAAGTTGAAATACTTATATAGTATTTCCCGAGTTATACTTATAAACTAGGTAAATTTATTATACTCTTTTTATAAACGGGCTGCGGCATAACTACGAACTTAATAAATAAGTTGCCTATAGTATCTTAGCTTTAGAGATCTACGCTATAGTTATTAGTATTAACCTCACTTTTACTATCGCTTTTGCCCTTTAATAAGTTACTATTAAGCTAGATATTATAAACTCTATCCCTATAATAAAACATACTAACTTATACTCGCTATATAAATATTTAATTAAACTTAGTATTATAAAGAAAAAGAGGCTTATAATTAATAATATACCCTCTATTAGTTATATAAGCGCTATAGGCTATTTAAGATCTAATAGATTAATAGTAAAACTAACTCTCTTAGTATATTGATAAAGATACTATCTAACAGAGCGTTATATTACTTAGTTAATAGGAACGAATTAGTAATTCAAATAGAAGGGTAGGTAACCTAAATAATAAAAGGTATAATATAACAATAAGTAATAATAAGAATCTATAAAAGGATAGGATTATAGCTAAAACTAGCTACGTTCTGCTTTATTTAGAGGCTAATTGTAGCTTCTAACTAGGTCTTTAATTTATATATTTAAATAGACTTATTAAGTAATTAATAGTAATATAAAAAACTACTAGTATAGGCTTATTTACCTACTTATTTAGTTAGTAGGATGTATACTCGCTTAGTAGGCTAGATCTAGCTTTAGATCTATAGCCCGGATTAAATAACTAAGGCCTAGTAAGTAGTTATATAACCCCTTATATAACCTACCTTATTAGCTACTTATACTATTCCTACCTCGCTAGCTACTATTCTAAAGTTAATTCAACTTTGATTAATTAACTATTTAATACTATAAATATCCCCTCTTCTTTACACTAGTATTATAAATCTAATAAACCCTATCCCTTAAGGTATTATATTAAGGGGTAATATTAAGTAAGTAGATATATATAGGTAGGGCGGCTTTAGAGCTTAGAAATTATCAGAGGTATTACTCTATACTACTCTATTATATAAAACAAGAAGTACTAAAACCCTATTGCTTACTATATATTATAACTTAGAGGTCTTAAAGTCAGTCTAACCCTAACTATAAAGTCCAAAAGTAGGTAACTACTTTCTAGCCTGCCTTAATAAGTATATAATAATTAGATATATATTTAATACGATTACTAATAAGTCTATAAGAGTTATAGAGTACTAGAAGAATATACTTATAGGAAATAGAGTAAAAGTTATTACTTTACTATTCTGTCTTTAGAGTGCTATAACTCTATGAATATAAGAGATATCATAAAATGAAGTATACATTTAGATTTAGCTCCAAATCCCGTGTCGAATGGTATATCCTTTATTACTATATAACCAGGGTTAATATACTCTAGATATATTAGAAAGTTAAGCTTAAGGTTTATACCTATAGTAAGGTAAAATAAGGTGAAATAAGGTGAAATAAGACGCTATATCTAAGCGTTCTTAGCTCTGTTTATATATATATAATAAAGCGCGCCTAAGAGTCTAAGAGGCTTTAGTGAAACTACTACCTACTTATACCTACCTTTTCCCCTAGCCTTTTAACGCTTTAGATATAATATTTATCTATAAAATATATACTTATTAATATCTATATTTTCCCTTCTGTTCGTATAGGTTATATAATAAACTAGAAAAGTTACCTTAGTATATTATTCGCTGCCTGAAATTTATCTCTATTATATTAGCGATTTTGAACCTCTCTTCTACCTATATAGCCGTGCTAATAATACTTAAGCTTAAGTATATAAGCTAGCTCTTAGTATAAAGCTCTTTTTAAGTTTCTTATATCTATTATAAGGGTATTGATCTTATAAAGCCATAGAATACTATTAATAATAGTAATATCCTATAGAATTAAAAGGGTATCTTTAGTACCCTATTTAGTCCTATAAGAGTAGTTACTAATTACTACTATATACTAAAAGGTTATAGTGCTATTATTTAGGATTATAGAGATATTAATAATATAGTTATATCTACTATTATTAGAGCTATTAAAAGTTCTATTAATATAGAGTAAACTATTGATAATAGACTTAACATTAGTATAGTAGTTACTATAGACCTTAGGGAGGAGGATATTATGGAGTCTACTATACGCAGGTAGCTTTTATTTAGATCAAAAGGCTTAGATAAAGTTAGCAGCATTATAGTCTTTAGAATACATAAGTAGGCGCCTATTAGTAAGTATAGTAGTTACTACTAAGTAATCTAACTAATAAGAGAGTTTACTAAACCCCTTTTTTATAGTAGTTATACCTACCTAACTAATTATAAATTATCTAAGGGCTTAATAGTATTAATATATATTATACTTTAAAAGGTAGTATAAGAGGTATAAGATCTAGTTAATAGAGGTCTCATTATAATACTTATATAAGTTTTAAGCGTTACTATAATTATAATTATAATAGGATTAAAATAAAGCCTAGATCTTTCTATCTTTAGATGCTAAAGCGCTTATTATAAGTATTTTAATAAAGTTAATAATAATAATAATAGTAAGTATTATAGAAGGAAAGAAAGGCCTTAGAGAACTACTCAGGTATAATTAATAGGTTAAATTAAGAGTAGCGCTGGCCTAAAGAGGTAAGGCGCGTAAATTAGATCTACTTTTACTACTTTTGTATCAAGAATTAAAATTAATAATTCTTTTGCCTAAAGCAAGCAAATCTATAGCCCTGCGCCTAAGAGTACAAACTATATCAGACTTATTACTTTACTATTATTATTATCAAGTGCCCTTGAATATCTATATAAACTATAGCCCTTACTTAGTAACATCTATATCTATATAAACTAGAGTCTTTTTATACTTAATATTAGATAAAAACTTAGTAGAAGTTACTAATTATCTTAATAATTTTAATTAAAAACTTAAACCAAAAGACTTAAAATAAGCTATAAGATATTATAAACCTCTACAAGTAATTTAAAGTTATAGAATAAATCTCTAAAGTACTAAATATAATAATAGAACTATAAGTATCTCTAATTAATTTAAATTAAGCTCTTAAGATACCTTAATACTTATATCTTATTAATATCCCTATTATAATATACCGCTCTAAGTATTAGAAAAATACTAGTTTAATTACTACTCTTATAATAATACAACTCTAACTAGAAATTAGAGATAGTTTTATTTTATAGTAATTAGGTTTACATAATAATAAGAATACCTTAAAAAGAAGTATTTTAAGTTAATTAGTAACAATAAAATAGAGTTTAAATATATGGTATAGCTAATATATAAGGACATTATTAAATTAATTAACTATATAATATATAGTATATTAGATTCCTTAAAGCTCTAAGTAAATCTTAAAGTAGGTAATATAGCAAAATGGGGAGCTAGATTATCAGGGGTACGGATGTATACTTCTAGCTCTTAAGAATTCCATATATTAGTGTTCTATAAATTGAAACTACGGCCCTGATTGCTTCGCGGTACGGACACTTTGCGGTGTATTTGTACGACATGCGGAGGTTCTGTCCCTCGATGCCGACACAATTCAACTCGGGCCCTTGTCCCAGCCAGCCTACCTCCACCAAGTCGCTGTCGCGTGGAGTTTGGCCGCCTTTGGGAAATTGCCAACTTCACCTTGCCGACTTCAGGGGCGCGCGAGTAAGTTGCCTCTGCCTTTCAGGCTCTTAGCGCCGGCGGGCTGAGCTTCCCCAATTGCCTCAATAGCCACGGAACCACAAAGCAACAAGCCAACAGTGTAGGCCTTCATGAACTGACCGGGTTGCTGTTCGTCTGGTGGCTTGACCGACTTCACTAGGGGTGTGATCGGCTCGCCATAGTACGGTCCACGGTACGGTACGCGGTACATAGCAGGGGCCAATTTCAGTGCCTACTCCTTATGAATTTGGCTGAAGTATATATATAACCCATGTCGTATGGCGGCCTGAGACGATAGCTCACCGCTTGCCTAGATCATCCTCATCCTTAGTTTTTTTTCCTATCGTTATTAACAGCAAGGATATGAGGCTATTATTAACTAACCTCACGAAGAAGAAGACTTTAGTAATACCCCTAATACCCCCCTAATACTACTAAAAATAGCCTAGTTAATAAGTAACTAGTAAGGAGACGAAGGGATTGAGGTCTAAGAGGGTATTATTATTACCCTACCTATCGTTAAGGACTGCTCTAAATCCGCCTATAATATATCGCCTACCCCGAGTCGAAAACGACTAGCCTCGAGGTTACCCTCCTATAATAACGATCTCTCGCCTATTAATAAAGCCCCTTCCTAATTAGTACTACTAGCGTTATTAAAAAATACTAAAAAGCCCTAAATAAGTAGGAAAAGATCCTAGGTAATATAGAAGGCTAATAATACTATGAGGTTTATAGAAGAACTTGCTATTATATTTCGAGAGAAGCGACTAAATACTAAGAAGGCTATAGCTCGTAAGCCTCTATAGGAAGAGTTAGTAAAAAAGATTAATAATAAGGCCTAGTTTCGGATAATAATTACGCCCTCTTAACTACTAAATAAATATAATACTAAAAAGAAGAGATATAACGTATAGTTATTAATAGTATTTAGGTTAAGTAATAAACCTAATAAGGAAGGATAAGTCCTCTATAACTCTAATACGCAGGCTTCCTTCCTTGCTAATAACCCTAAATCTAAATAGGTATTCGAGAAGGGTTTAAGCAACTCCAACCTATATCGCGAGATCTAGGACGATAGGATAGGTATTAGTAATAAGATCTATATAGCTTAAGATATATTTATAGTAGAAGATTTTTCTAGCTCTAATACAGAGGATAATAAAGCGGATAATAACGATAATAATAATAATAACCCTTTTACTAATAATAACCTGCTATAACTACCCTCTTAGTCGTAGAGTTAAATATATAGAGGAGGAGGTTATACTACTAGCCCTACCCCGCGTAGTAGGTTATTAATAGCCTCCTCTATACCGAGGCGAAAAAACTCTAAAGCGGTTAGTATTAAAAAATCTCTGCTACTAGTAGTAAAGAGGGGTAAAATACTATCTATAGGTAAGGGTAATATATATATTAGTAAGTTTCTCTAGTTATTTAGCTAGTTAGTTATAAATAGGAAGTTAAAGTTAGAAGAGGTTATTAATAACGAGGTAGCTATAGAGAAGGCCTAGGCAGACCTCGCTCGATTTGAGGATAAGTTATCCCTAGATAACTTTATTATTATTTTTAATAACCTAGGCAAAAAGCTAGCTAACTTAGTAGTATTAGAAGTAGTACTATAGAATAAGTTGCCTAGTAATATAATAAAAAGGGTATATATTTCAAGGATCTTGAAGTAGTAATAGTAGTTATTTTTTACCTCTGCGAGGTAGCCTGGGATAATAATAAAAAATATACCCTCTCTACTATTAATATGCCTTCTACTCCTCCTATATTAACTCTGCCGTTTAGGCTCGGATTTCAATAACTATATAACCTCTATACCTTTTACTAGCCCTCTATTTGAATTTTTTAACCTCCTCTATATTATTAAAGTTATTATTATTCGCTTTTTATTTATCCTCTATATACTAAATTAGGAAGTTATAGAGGCTAGTTATTACATATATAATAGCTATTTAGTTATGAAACTTATACTCTAGCGCTATAGATCGAATAATCTTCTACTTCTTTTTCAACTAACTAAATACCTACTTAATAATAACGTAAAGCTAGCTATAGTAGAGATTATATAGCTCTTTAGCTATTTCTAGAGGTTTATTAGCATCCCTCTAATCTTATAAATAGTAACGAGTTCTATAATATAGGATTATAAGCCTATTATAACCTCCGAATCCTATATTACTAAGAAAATATCTTCTCTCTAGTATAGTAAAACCCCGGTTAAATATAAAAATTATAAGCTAGGTATTATAAATCGACCCCTTAGCGCTAATAAGTATGTATAAGAAGCTGCTATTAAACTATACTACTATAAATATATTCTGCTCGATATTACCCTTTCGACTCCTCTACTTCCTCTATTTATCTCCCTCTAGTATAAACGCGCTAATAAGCATGCTATTAATAGCGCTAATATATCTAGTGAAATTTTCACGTTTAGGGTTTTTTTTAATATTAATAGAGACCTCCCCCTCCTCTACTAGGCGTATATATGCTTTATAGAGATCTATAAAGTGCAGCAGGACCTCGTTAAATACCGTAGAGACCGTTAATTAGCTAATCTAAAAGAAGTAAGCTATAAGATATTAAGCGCTACTTATTATAAGTATAAATAGAAAGATTAGCACCTTCTACTTAAATAAAAGGTAATATAACTCTTCGAGGGGGGTATATTTCTATAGCTATCTTATAAGAACTCTAAACTAATGCTAACTTATATAAAATAAGGTATAAAAGCATCGATTCGAGCTTCTTAATAGGTGCTAATAAAACCTCCTTGCTGCTACTAGCCCTCCTAGGTGCATAACTAACTTCTCTGAGGTAGGAATAATCCGACTGCTATTCGAAGCTATGACTATAGAGGCTATTACTACTACTATTGCTATTATAATAGCATTATTAGCCTCGTTAGCCTCGCTATTATCTGCTATTATTATCTGCTAAAGATTCGCTATACTATATAGTAACTCTTAAGAGGTCCTCTAGAGGACCCCCTTAGCTTTTTAGTAATAGTACGGTCTACGGTAGAAAATTCGAGGCTTATAAGGGGTTTAATAGGGGGTATATATACTAAGATTTATATAATTCTCAGATTCTACAGCCTAGGATTAATATTAACATTAGTAGCTAAAAACACTGCTTAAAGAGGTATAGCGCCTAGTAAAAGGAATTTTTGAGGTATTATCTATACCATAGACCGTACCGTGGACCGTACCGGGCGAGCCGATCACACCCTAGGTCGTCTTGATGAGTTCGACGAATAAATTTCTGCCAGGAGGGAGGGCATACGGTGTACTTACAAGTGGAGGTCATTAAGCATCTGAGTGCAAGGTAGGTAGTCCAGGGTACCAGTGGACATGACTAAGTACGGTAACAAGTCCGGGCCGACTAGCAACCGGGCCTTTGGTTTTCCCGGTCCTGGCTTACGTTATCGATAAGAGCTTCCGGTCTGGCATCTTGGTTTCCAAGGTTGTTGCAAGGTTCTTGAGGTAGAGAGACTCGAAGGCCACCTCAGTGACCTCATATATAAACACCTCGTCCGGCAGCTAACGAAGATAATCTGGCACTTCTGTCTGGAGCTTTGTAAGACTGAACCAACGTAGGGTTGAAGAAGACTGGACCGCAAGACTTCGCCCACGGCCTCGCCGTTAGGTACTATCACCATCTTCGACCCTACCCTATGTCGCACAACAAGAGGTCGCGCGCGGCGTACGAAGCCGACCTACGCAACGGGGCTGCTGCTCATGTCACCTTCGGCACTCCTCTGCCTCCTCTGGAGTCCGATGTCCGTGATGACGGGTCTTACTTGCCTCTCCATAAACAAGAAGTCAGAGATGAACGTGGAAGAAGACGCCTCCACGGCGCCTTTACAGGAGGTTGGAGCGCTGGGTGAGTCTCTTCCTGTATTGCTTTTGTGCGGCACTGCTTTTCGATTGAATCAATCACCAACAACGTCAATAGCTATTTTAACACCGTCGGAACCAAGGAAGGGTGGACACCATCCACCTTCGTGTCCAGCCGCGCAAGTCGCCGAAAAGATGACCCCGAAGCAGCTTCACAGCGACCAGAAGACTACATGGACGACGAGGACCTTGCAGATGCTGCGGCTGCCCAAGAGATTCGAACCACCGCTCCTTTTTCCGCTCTGGGGGCTTCAGGAGCTGAACAGCCTAATGGCGGCGGTCTTGTCGGGCTGATGCGTAATCAAGGCGATACGATAGGCCTGAGACTTTTGCGCAAAATGGGTTGGAAGAATGGCCAGGGCGTCGGGCCGCAGATACGAAGAAAAGCCCGGCTCGGTATGTCTGTGAGCCCTCATTCGACTGCGGAGGCAAGCCATCTTTTCGCGCCAGAAGATGTGGAGTTGATTGCCTTCTCTCGGAAGCCTGACCGTAAAGGGCTGGGCTACGACGGCGAAAGACGGCTTTCGGGGTTGTCTTACTTCAAGAGCAGGGGTAGTTCTTCCGCCAACTTCGGAGGCCGCGACGATGAGCCCGAGACTGGGAATGACGATGAAGAAGCAAACGAAGACTCTGCGACTGGACGAAGTCTATTGCTGGGCTCGACAGGCAGGAAGAAGAATCTTAAAGGACAGCGGGGAGGCTTTGGAGTCGGTATCCTAAACGACACCGGATCAGATGAAGACGATCCATACGAAATGGGACCCCGAATATCCTACAACCGGGTACTAGAAGGAGACAAGGCAAAGAAGAAGAAGAAAATGGCAAGCGCCAAGCTGTCTGCGAATCCGACGCTGATAGCCAAGCCCGTTTTCATCTCTAGGCCTACCTCAGCTGCCAGAGGTCCTGAAAAGGAAAGGTGTTTGGATGGTAGGCCTCCATTGACTGGCTTCATCCTTGGCCGAACACCGTGTTCCAGACTAGCGAAAGAAGCGTCCGGAACATATTCTCCTCCCGCAGTTCCTGCCGGCTGGGTGTCGACCAGGCAAGCGCCGTCAAAGTCAGCGGTGACCACGTATATATCGACGGCAGATGCTGCCAAAGCTGCGCACCTTGACCCTAAAACTCGGGCCACGATACTGGGAGAAGCATCTTTGCCTGGAAAATCGGTCTTTGATTTCATGTCATCAGCTGCCCGAGACCGGTTGGCTATGGCATCGGGCAGGTCTAATCTACCCCCAGCGAAAGGGGAGATCTCGGCGGACTACGCACGACCAGCTGAACAGCGCTTGCAAGACAGACTGAGAGATTTGCGGACTCTGACTAAGGAAACTGCTATTGCAGCGATGAGCCGTGGAGCAGGTGCTGGAGGGCCATATTCAAATGACGATGCGAAACGTGGACGATATCGATTATATCTACAGAGCGCCGCAGGTTTCGGTGGTTTACCTGTTAAGCCTCGAAACCTGACGGATGATGATTTCCTCAAAGAGCTTGAGGAATTCCACAACTGCGCACAGCTTTTCAAGCCGATGACAGGGTTCATGGCTACGAGGTTCACGACAGGCTCGACGAAATCCAAAAGCTTAGCAGGGACAAAACCGGAAGCAAAATCAGTTACTGAAGCCCGCCAACCCATCACGGCTAACAAGCCACTTGACGCACCCGAAGAAGCTGCCAGAATGGGCATGTACGGGCGTATGACGAGACTGACCGAAGATTTCTATCCAACCAGGCTACTCTGCAAGCGGTTCAACGTCCGGCCACCGGCAAATGTGCAGCCGGACGAGGAGCTGTCGGGCACAACGACAGCGACAGCGACGGCGACAGTGACAGCGACAGCAGCACCGATGATGCTGAGCCCGGTTCTATCTCTACCTGCGGCCGCGGATAGCATGACAGACGTCCAGCGAGAACAGGCGTCAATGGGTACTCCAGGTGATCCAGGGTATGCAGTCAAGTCAGCCTCAGGTCTGGCCAGTGAGGCGACAAGGCCAGGTGAGGAGGTTTTCAGGGCCATCTTCGGTGATAGTAGTGACGAGGATGAATGAAGTAAGTGCCGATCAGTCTCGTTCAGTTGTTCCCCTCGACTGCGTATCTTGTTATTTCGTGTCTGCCGCGGTGATACCTGCATTGAGAATGTCGCAAACACATTGAACTACGTGGCGCAGAATTTCGAAAGCAGAAGGGATTGTTTTCCTACTACCCAATGAGGCTAGGCGTGCATACTGTGTTTGTTTCATCAGTAAGAATGCAAACAAATATGCGCGGCCCGGTACTCTGCAACATACACGGCGTGGGCGGCTAGAGCCCATGTTGCTCAGATTCGGAGTGTGATGGAGAACGACAGGGGCCGTAAGGGGGGACAGTGGTCGCGGGTGATTCGTGATCCCTACCGCTTTTTTAACTAAAAGCGAATTAAAGCGCTGATTTTTTAAGCTAAAGTAATTAAATTTCGCTTAGCCCTCGCTAAGGGCTCTAATTAGCTAGACTTACTAGGGCTATTCCTAGCTAAGTAGGGCTTATACCTAATTAAGTAGGGTCTCTTAGAAGTAAACCCTTTTTAAGATTTTAATATAAAGAAAGATAATATACTTTTAATTATAAGTAAAAAGGCTTCGTAGCTTAGTAGTTACTTATTATACTTTTTAATATATCTCTAGGAGTACTAAAGGTTTAATTTCTATTAATTATAGCTTTTTTACTAATAGATATATAGGTATAAAAAGAAAGATTTAGTTTTAAAAAAAGTTCTTAAGTAGAGAAGTTATTATTAATTAAAATAACTTACTATTCTAGCGCTTTATACCTAAATAGGTAAAGTATATTAATTAGGACCTACTTTTACTGCTTTTTAGGCCTAATTAATGATCACGCTTTTTTAGCGAAAAGCTGATTGGGCGGGAACCCTGAGGGTGGAAGGGGGAAGGGGCTGGAGTTTGTTCGGACGGTTCAAGGATGGTTTGGAGTCCTGGAGGAGGGTCATCGCCGTGCCGTAGGAAGTTTAGCGTTATCTACAGTGCGGTACGTAGCATGGATAGATGCCATTGCACGGTGCACAATGGGGAGCGTTCCCCTTCTTGCCCACGCCTTAACCGCCATCCTCTCCCATGTCTGCTCCGACCTCATTAAACCGACCTGGTTCCCAATTTCCTATACTACTATTAACCCTGTCTCCAGAAAAGGAAGTCTTTCGCTCGACCGAGACGACGACCGTCCAATATCTTCGCATTACCTCACTGCGCGACCCGCATTGTACTACGGAAGAGATACGCGCTTCCGACAACCCCTAACAGCCAGTTCTGAGGTAATCCATGTTGCAGTGCGACAGACTAGACTACTGGGTTTAATTATCTCGTCTATTCCATAGCCCACCTGTCACCAGCCTCGCTTTCACCTGGATCCACTGGCCGATAATAACAGCAACAGCGAGTAGATGCGAGGCCCTGTTGATGCGCCGTTTTGATCGAGAATAATTTGCGATTACACGCCATCGCCTCACTGCGATCTGAGAATCGGATTACTACCGAAACCGCCACCACGTTGCCAGACTCGCAAGACGCCAGGAACGGGCAACCCGTGTCCTCCCGGCTTACAGTCAACCTTCAAGGAGAACCAATTCTCCGTCTCGAGAGAAAAGACGAGCAGGATCACCACCAAGAGCAAGGACAAGAAGCAGGAAGGTCTAGTGCTGGAGGACTCTCCCCTCCGCCCCAATACCCCGCGTCCGAGGCCTCGACTTCACGCCCACCGCCATTTTCCTCTCTTTACGGCTCCTCTAAGACTGGTCCCGCCAATCGACACCGCCGCGCCAGTACATCAGACGTTGCTGCTGCCGAGTCCTCATTCGCAGCCCCAGCCTACGCGCCCGAGCCATCAGTTTTCTCCAGCGACGAAGCGACATCGACCTCATTCGACCAGGCTCTTGCCGACACGAAGCGCGCGCTTCCTCAAGATACAAAGGGGGCCTCTTCTGGCAAGGACGACGAAGCCGAACCGCCGCCAGCCTATTCGGAGGGACCTAGTCCACTCCAGTCTTTCAACTTTCTCATGGCTACAGCCGGTGGCGCCTCGAGTATCATTACTCAGGTACAACAAGGTGGACCGCCTATCAACGCGATCGGAGGTGAGTTTTCCTGTCACTCATACTACGGCACAATGGTTGGCTAAGCCGTAATTAGATGTTGGTGCCGACGAGACCATCGCCATGGACCTGCGGTAAGATGGCCCTTTATTTCCGCCGCCCTGCTTGGCACCTACTGATAGCGCCCTTGCAGAGGTACCAGGTTTGTCCTGTCAAGAGACGAACTCCTGACCTTGCCCGAATTCGTTCTTTTGTCCCTCTTCCCCAACGGACTCTTCCCCGAAGGACACATGGGAGGGTTTGCTGAAGGCGATGCAGTGCAAGTAGACGTGAGTGCAGTCGAGCTATATCCTGGCAAATGTTACCGCTGACCTGAATCACTAGTACGATCCGGCATCTTTGCAATATATGCTTGACTTTTTTCGCACTGTTGCGCAGTCAATTCCAACCGAGCCGTCGCCGAATCCTTCACAAGAAGAGGCTGCCTCTGCTGGCGACTCGCTGGAATCGCGAGATGATTCTTCCAAACGAGCAGGCATCATCGTTCTGCGGGAGGATCTGGACTTCTACGTTATTCCGCCGCGAGCAGACATTGCACAGCCAGAAATGATGGAGGTCAAGCGAGCAGCAGGCAGGGCGCTATTGAAGCAAAGCGGCATCTTCTCTGGATTGAAGCGAAGCGATGAGCCGGGCACTACGGAGGCTCATCTCATTGAGATGTTGACGGCGGGGTAAGTAAACCATTCGAGAGGCGTACCGATGTCAGGTGTTAATCTGTGCTGACGACCGGCAACAGCGGTTTCAACCATGACGATAGTTGGGGCCACAGGGCTGGAGAGCCAAACAAGGCCGTAGTCTGCAGCCTGGCCTTGGCTCGGCTGCGCAGTGACATCAGAGGTACCGATATGGCAAACAATGCGGTGGGTATGGCGCAGAAACTCCTTCTCTTTTGGCGTAAGCCTGCCAGGCGATGCTGGTGGGAAGGGGTTGAATTGGACGACGTCGATGGTGTTGAGGGAAAGCTTAAGGTCTGGATCAGGCGTGTCTGGACACTAGAAATGAGCGTCATTGGCCTGCGTTAGAGAATATGGATACCGAGTGGTGATTTATTTCCTTGGAGTGGCAAAAGGCAGGTTTGGCGTCAGGGTTAGCGCAACTTGTCTTTGCAGGCAAAATTGTTGTTTTCCTTGCGTCTACTAATTACTGGCATACATAAATCCGACGCTTGCAAAACTGGTCAGGTTCTCCGCGTGGCTATGCTCGCACCGTTCCAAGACTACCAGACGCCCTCGGTTTCATGGCTTTCACCTACTGAGGAGCTGCTGGATGAACACGTCAAGCTCCGACTATGTCGTCGTTTCATCCAGTGTGATCAGCTTCCGTCTGCCCCTTTCCGTTGCTGTGCCTCGCCGTGCCTCGCCGTGCCTCGCCGTGCCGATGATGACGAACCCTCGGAGCGGTGGGGTCGCTTACATCCCGCAGAGACGAGCTGCCCCAACCACTTCGTTCACCAACTATTCCTTTCGTCGTTGTGACTGCTGTCTTGTCCAAAGTATTTCGGCCAGAACACTCCGATTTTGTTAATCGCATCGGATGCGAGCAGGGTTTTCTGTGTGCTTTTTCCCAACGCCAACGACGGAAGTTCAGCCACGGAAGTTCAATGTGCCATCAGGGTCCGGATCGTTCCGGAGCGTTGCCGCGTCAATAGTGACAGCTAGTAAACCGCTTGGCTGTCTGTGTCTTGGAGACTTCCTACCTGCGGTAAGGTAGTCGCACTACCTGTCACACTAGCCCACATATGACCACATATGGGCTACCCCATTATATAAGCACCGACGTATAGATACATTCGCCTATCGGGCATATCTATAGTTAGTAATGCAAGCATTATATATATACCTAAGGGATACCCTTATAGTAAGTATCATAATGTAAGTCGATCTAGCAGCCTTATTAGTAACTAATTATTTTATTTGTATTAATAAAAGAACTAGGCGAAGCTATTACTAACTGATTATATTAGTTAAGTATTATTATTAGCTATGGTTATATTATTACTAACTACCTTCTACCTCTTTACCCTACTTCTAACCTTACCTCTTTTAACCTTATCCCTCACGCTATATACCCTAACTATCTTCCTATTAACTAACCTATTAAATTCTATTAGGATTTAGATTCCTTACTTCTATGTATTATTAAACTACCCTATAACGTGGTTAATAAGCGAGCTACCTAGATAAGCGAGCTACCTACCTGACTATAACTATAGGATATTTCTAATTAATATATAATACCTAGGAAATTAATTAAATTTAACTTATATAGAACCTCTTTATTAGATATTTCTTTAATAAACTGATATATTTATATATTATAACTAGTATTTCTATAGATATTATATTACTATTAGCCTATCTTAGTCCTTAGGTAGTAATTACTATTTTAATATATTTCCCCCTTAATTTAAGTTATTACCTCTCTTTATAACTAAATATTTTCTAAGTTATTATAAAACTCCCTCTTTATCTAAGCTAAGCTTTTTTAACTCTCTAGTATTAGCTAAATAGGTTATTCTCCTCTTAAAGGATTTTATTCTTAGATTTTAATAAGGTAATTTAATATATAAATCCCTATACTTCTTTTAATAAGTATTTCATAGCTTTAATAATTAAAATTAGAGAGCTATTCTAATAATAAGAGGTCTTTTTTTAATAAGTTTAAATTAAGAAGATATTTTAATTAGGTTATTAAATATTTAGGAAATCTAAGCTAGGGGTATTAGAAGTAGGGATCTTAGAAGTATTAGAATATATAACTTTATATTAAGCTTAGATAATATACTTTCTATACTTAAAGATATAAGCCTAGCCCCTCCAAATCCTCTCTAGATATTTCTTTCTATAATTACTTATATAAATACTCTATGAAATATAGGGAAGAAGTCCTCTTTTGAATATCAGTATTACCTTATTATATCGTTTTTTTAATTTCATAACTATAAGCCTTTTTAATAGCTTAAAATATCTAATATCTAAGGGCTAAAGTAGATAAGAAAATAAGCTAGTATATAAAGTATAATAATATTATTTTCCTTATAAAAGTTAATAATAATAACGTTTATACTTATTAATAATAAAGAGGCAGTAACTATTACTTAAATATAGTTTTATATATTATTTAAAGTATTAGAGCTGATCTAGGCCTTTTTATTTATTATCTATCTATCTTTAGATATTATAATAACCTAGTTATATAGGAGACTACATTTAGTATACTAAGTAGAGAGATAATATTAGCTTATAATAATAGTATAGAGTAGAATATTATAGCTTAATAAACTAATAGCTTAAATAACTATAATCTACTTGTAATTACTAGGCTATATTATTTTTATATTTAAATACCTTTTAAGACTTATTATAACTATTCTAGATATAATCTAGCTTATTATAAACCTTGGTTTATTAAAGTTATAGATTTCTAAGTCTATAATACTATATTTTATAACTATATTTACTATAAGGTGAAATTATATATTTATTATATCTTGATCTTTATATTAAGCCCTCGTATAGTTATACTTATAAAAAGTATATCTATAGCTATAGTTATTACTTAATAAAGTTTAAAGCCTAGCGCTTCCTAACTAAGGGTGCGTTATAGTTAGTAAGTAATTAATTAGCAATATTTTCTATATTACTAATATAGAGAGGAAATAATTAGGAATCTAGGTCAAGAATATATTTAACTAGCTTCTCTTCTTCTAATTGTATAAGCTTTTATAAGTTTAGTATAATAACCTATTATATAGGTATATCTTTTACTTAAGTACCTAAGGTCCTAGGAGAGATTAAATAAACTCTAGCTACTACTTAAATACTAAGATTTAGGGTTTAATTAATAGCTTAGATAGCTAGGTTTAATTAAGCTTCATTAGTATATAATATTACTATTTTTTTATAATATTATATAGGTTATAAGGTGGAAAACAGTATAGTCGTAGTCGGGTAAGTAGCTCGCTTATCTAGGCAGCTCGCTTATTAACTACGTTATAACCTATTAGATTAAGAAATTTTAGAAACTAGATATTATTAATCGACCTCTATAATAACTCCTAATATCTCCTGTACTTCACTAGAGAGTTAAGATCTTTATTAATAATATATAATAATATTGAATTAATATTTATAATTATTAATATAGCTAACTTATTATTAAATATAACCCGATTTGTAATACTCTACCTAGTTAAATAGAATATAACTAGGATATTTAAGGCTTTCTTTAGAAACTAGCGTTATTAAGTAGTAATATACTAGAAATAACTAGAATAGTATCTAATTCTAATTACTCTATCTAACCTATAGCTTATATAGCTATTAACTATACCTAAAGAGATACCTAGATTAACTAATAACCTTAATTAACTAGACCTCTATAGCTCCCTATAGGCTTGCTAACTATATAGCCTTATTAGTCTTAATAATAGCCTATATATCAGTCTTATTAAGTTTAGTAATAAAGCCTTTTACTACTCCTAGTTATCTTTATTAAATTACTCCTCCATAACTATATCTTATAATATAGAGATATTATATTAAGAACCTAAATAATACAGTAGGAATTAATCCCTATCTATATCTCCTATAATATTATAGAACCTACTTTTAGCCGACGCGGTAGTAGCTATAATTATAGTGGCGATAAATAACTAATAATAAGCTACAAATTAAGACTTTGCTATTATAATAGCTAAAGCCTTTAGATAATAAAATAAGATATAACCTGCCCTAGTACCTAATAATAATAATAATAATAATAATAGTAACGCTTTATTACGATTAGTAGACATAAGTATCTTTAACCTTAAAGCAAAAGACCCCTGCTATCTTAGAATAGTCTCTAATAGTAAATTAATTATATATACTAATATCTATGCCTTTACTAGTTAGCTACTCGATTTAGCTATTATAAAATCTAATCCTTAAGTTCATAAGGTTTAGACCTAATACCTCTAAGCTTTTATATTAGTATAGTATTCTTAGGTTCTAACTAATATTAACTAAGAATTACTATAAACTACAACTATTAACAATATTACTACTAAACTACTATAACGCTTTAAACTATTCTATAGCGGTATAATATCCTATTAGAAGTTATTATTTCATAGCCTTATAGATATTAGTAATAAGAATATTCTAGCCTATGCCTAGTCTATAATTAGAGATATAAAAGCGTATAGAATAGTAGATATCCCTTCATACCTACGAGCTATATATAAATCTTTTAATAGCGCTATTAAGTCCCTTATCCTACCTCCTAATAATATAACTATACTTAATAGATTCCTCCAATCTATTAGACGCTATAAATTAATAATAAAGATATTAATAGTAGAACGTAGGCTATAATTTCAATAACCCTATAATACTAACTACTAACTAGGTAAGACTAGTAATACTTATCTTTTATATAACTATAACGGTTATCCTATTATTATTAGAAGAAACCTATATACTAACTCACTATAGAATTCGCCTACTAGTAGATTTAGTTAGAATAGACCCTATTAGAACTAACTAAATAACTATAACCCTACTTATAATCCTAACTAATAAGATACTACTTAGATATTATAGCCTACTTTAAGCTTCTAACCGACATAAAACTAGCCTAATTAAAACACTAGATTCCCTACGTTATACTAATTTAACTAAAACTAATATAATAACTAAGGTAATTATAACTAGAAGCTCGTCCCTAAGAGTAGACGTCTTAGTTAGAATAATAGTAATAATTAGAGTTAGAATACTCCCGTTAAAGCTAAGTAGGTATAGTAGTAATTAGTATACTATAGAGAGATAACTCTATCTAACTTATCTCGTAATAGTTAATAACCTAATAGCTACTAATCCCTATTAGTTTTGAAAGAAATAGAAGATAGTATAGCCTATAACAATGATATATAATCTAAGGCTAGCCCTGACTAGATTAAACCTAGTAGCGATTTTAACTTTATAGACTATAACGATAGATATAAGGATACTTACTTTATTATTATAATACTACCTAAATAATATTACCCTATAACTAATATAAAGTATTGCTTTTATAAGTAATTATTCCCTAGTAATAGTTGACTATATAAGTATATCTAATAAGATTATATAACTAACGCTTAAGCGTCTATAATAAAGGATATAGTATAGTTTAGAGACCTTAAGCTAATTAATCTACTTATATCTAAATACCTAATTAATAGAACTAAGCTACCTATTTAACTTATATTATTAGTTACCGCCTTTACTTAGATTAGAGCTAGATTTAGCTTTTACTTATAGTTATACCTATAGTACTAGATTATACCTTACCTAACCTAGAATATAATCTAACTATGTAACTCGATATATAGAGCGATACTAGATATTTATCCTTATTACTAGATAGAGCTATACTTAACTAATATTAGCCTACTACTAATATCTATATCCGATCTATTCTACTTATAGTTAAGGGTATTAGTAAGAATACTTACTATATAGATTAATATATTATCCTTGATTTATACTTCTAAGGTATGTAACTCTCTATAGGTAAGCCCGCTATTGCTATTGTTTAATAAGAAGTATCTATTATAGATAACCTGCCTGCTAAACTGCTTATTTATATAGATTATCTAGGTCCTAAATAGTTCGACATCCTTAATAGAAAGGGTTATATTAGGTTCGGAATTACGCCGCAGCCCCTTTATAAATAAAACTATAATAAATTCACCTAGCTTATAGGTATAATTTAGGAAATACTATGTAAGTAATTTAACTTATATTCTCTACTAGTTAAAGAAAATAATAGAGGAACCCTATATACTCCTACTTAGAAGTAGACCCTCTAAATACTATTATATAAAGTCAGACGCGCGCCGCACAAGGGCTGATTATATCGGAGCCGAATGGGCCACTGAGGCTCTCGTGGCCTGGAAACGCCCTCGCTGAACCTTCTAGCAAGGTGCTTCCAGCAAGGTGAAAGCCACCACACGAGATAACTCCTCAACCCACCTTCTAGCAAGGTGCTGCGAACGCCACCACACGAGAGATAACTCCTTAACTATGCAAGATTTATATAATAATAGGCTCCTATAGTATTAAGATCCTAATAGTAGCCTAGCGAAATAAATCTTATTATAAAGCTAGAGTAATAGCTAAGGATATAACTATAATACTAGCTAATTCCGCTATATAAGTACCTATATAATACACGATCTTAAACTATAATATTTAATAAGACCTACTATTTAAGCCTACTAACTTACTTATCTTATCCTATATAATATTAATAGATATATCTTTATTAGAAATCCTTATTTAAAATATACCATATTAAACTATATATTATAACGGTATTAGTCGTTAGCTATCTTATGTCTATTTATCTAACCGCGCAGGTTTAGATAGTTAATAAATCTAAAGCCATAATAGTATCTAAATTCGCCCTTAAGTAACTATATTAACTAGAGATATATATAATTAATACTATACTCATTTAATAATAGTTAATTTATAACTACTAATAGGTCTTAAGATCTATAATTACTAACCTAACGCTAAATATCTTATTATACTAATTGATAAGTTCGCTTATATCTTTACTAATACTAGCTTTATTCATATACCTAAGGACTAATAACTATATATCTACTTTAAACTTAATTAGGATAAGCGAATCCCTAATATATATAAGATTTACCTATTAGGAGGACCTAAACAAGGTATTATTAAGTATACTATTAATAAGTTAGGCCTAAAACTATACCGCATAATAACCTAAGTACTATTTGTATTCCTAATATTCCTTATTTAGCGAGAATAACCTATATCTAATAGGAATATAGTATCTAATAAGATAATAATAACTATAATATAATAGGTATCTAGTAATAAATATTACAAAGGATATATAGTTACCGATATAACACTACTAAACGATATAGCCCTTATAGACGCCTACCTAATAAAGACCTAGGATAATATTATTACTAAGTATACTAATATAACACATATTTCTATATTTAATATAATAGCATTCTACTACTAGTAGTAAGTCTACCCTAGTTTATAATAGGCTTTTATGATTATTACTTATAAGGGATAATTTACTTTTAAATACCCTATAATAGGTTATAAGAATAGTAACGCCTATATATAATAATCGATAGACTTAATTCTATCTATATCTAACGCTAGATCATATTATAACGATATTATTATTACCTCTAAAGGCCTTAATAATTACCTTAATAACCTATATAATATGCTTTAAGCCCTATTAGATACTAATATCTTATTAGGACCTAATAAGTCCTACGATAGCTTCCCTATAGTAGTTATATTAGGTAAAATAGTTAACTCGTTTAGTCTTAGTATATCTATTCTAAATTAGAAGTAATTAAATCTATTAAGTTCATATAACCTTATAATCTCTTAAGTATTTTCTTAGTCTTATATCTAGCCTATAATACTATATCCTATAATATACCTAAATTATCGAACTGCTTAAAAATCGAAAAAATAATACTACTATATACCTATAAATAACTAAATAACGATAGTATACTAAAGACTAGTAAGGTATCTAAGCCCGCTTAGAAGTTATAAGTAACTACTATTAATATCCTAATACCTATAGCGAAGGAATCTAACGCCTTCTGGATACTTAAGGACGTATTAACTACTAATATAATAATTATATTGTTTTCGCTTAATTAATAACTTTATATCGAATTTAATATATTATCTAACAGTTTCAGCGTCTAAGTCTTTTATATTAAGAACTGTATCATCCCTATATTAGCTAATATTATATACCCCCTATATAACGCTATCGAGCTAATCGCCTTTATGTTATATGTATTAAGTAATACTAAAGAATGATGCTAGTTAATAGAGCTTAAAGTAGCTAGTTATATATAGATTATATTTAAAACTAAATATTAGATCTAATCTACCTAAATAGTACCTATTATAATATTTATTGACTATAAAGCTATTATCAATATTTAATACTATTAGGTTAATAATATTACTAACTTAACTATATATATATAGCTAATAAGAAGCTTATCTAAGCGATAAAGTATATATTATAGTTCGAGATCCGCATTATCTATAGAGCTAGGAAGGATTATTTAGTTCCTAATATATTAAGATAACTTCTAGCTAATAATACTACTCTAACTAACGCCCTAGGTATATTAGATAACCTACCTAACAACTACCTAATAGACCTCGCATTTATAGCTATATTTAATAATATAAATTAGAAGCCCTCTACTTATAACTTAATTAGCGACTAAATACTAACTAACTAAGCCTAGTTACCCTTAATTAACGATATAGTCTAACCCTTATTATAACCAATCGAAGTAGCTAGCATTCTACTTAAGTATAACCTAAATAATTAGTATCTATATTTATTAATATCGCACCTAACTTTGGAATAAAACTATAGAATAGCTATAAGATAGACCTAATATAGCGGAAGATACTTAATATTATTTATAATAATATAAAATTAGAACTAGATAATAGAGTAGACCTCCTATTTTGAATTAAATAAGGACTACTCTAGAAGACTAATATCAATTATATCCCACGATTATATAATTAAGGTCCTATTTTAGCGATATCTTTAATACTATATATAATAGTAACTACCTTAGCTATAATAAGCTATCCGAGTTCGTTTTATAATACTATATATATAATAGCCTTAAATAGCTATAAAACTACCTATATTACTACCTATAATATTAAGTCTTCTAGATCTAATAGCATAAGGCCTATAGTAACCTATAACTTATCCTTCTACCCCTATACCTATATTATATAATCTCTATTAACTTTATATTAGTACTACCCCTATCTAATAAAGGTTTTAATACTACCCTTATTCTAGTATATAAATTAGTAAAAGAGATATTCATTATCCTAAGTAAGATAACTAATAACGCTGAAATCTAGGGAATATAATTAGCCTATTACCTAATATTATCTAACTAGGGATTTCTTAAGGTTATTATATTAAACTAAGACCTAAGGTTCTTATTAGTAATATAGAAGTTAATATAGTATAAAACGGGGAAAATATTATTTCATATAATAGCCTACTATCTATAAACTAATAGATAGACTAAATAGATAATTTAGGCTATTAAATCCGCCCTATAATATTACTTCTACTTACTATAGAGCTTAAAACTCTAGCTAATATATTTACTATATTTAAAATTTGAATTCAACTATACCTAACCTATATCGATATAATTATCCCTAAATAAAGTTATTAAAGGATTTACTCCTAATAATATCCTATTATCAATAGTAAATAACTTATAACTAATATCTATCTAACTACTAGTAGTATGAGTATTAGTATATAACGCTATTGCTATTGCTATAGTTATAATAAAGTACTACTATAACTAACGCTATATAACGAAGTTCTTCAATATTAATAATAAGGTCTACTTAAAACTATATAAGGGCTATAATATACCTTGAGCTATTATTATAAGACCTAAATATAGATAACGCTATATAGGACTATTTACTATTAAATAATATATTAGTAGATCTACCTACTACCTTATATTACCTCCCTACTTTAAAATCTATAATATTATCTCTATTAAACACTTAGAACTAGCTACTCGACTTAATCTATATAGATATCAACTACTACTAATCCCTCCTATCTCTACTAAGGACTAGTTTTTAATACCTAACTATATCTTATAATAATATAATATTAAATCTAGTAATACCTCATCTCCTACTAATATTTAGGCCCTAATTATAGCTAATAGGTATTATAATCTAACCTAGCTAAATTAGATATATATAATAACCTACTATAGTAATAGAATAATAACTAATATAGATAGTATTAAAAATCCAAAAGGATATAGATAACTAGGATTTAGATATAGGTAGTAAGGGTACTTTATTTTTAGAGGGGGGCAGACTATCACACTAGCCCATATATAGCTATATATAGGCTACCCTATTATATAAGCACCGACGTATAGATATATCGCCTATCGGGCATATCCATAGTTAGCAATGCAAGCATCACACACACACCCAAGAGATACCCTCACACTACCCCAAGATTATAGCTCCCTTCGCTAAAACTGCGCTGGAGGCGCCTGCGCCAATGAGGGCCGCACTCATGACACCCTCGGCAGCGTCGAGCTGTGCTGGTAGTACCAAAGAAATCGCCGTCGTTGTGCATCTCCAAGTGCCCTTCAGGCGAGGAAGTACTCCAGTGCAGCAGCACGAGACCGAATTCCTATAATCATGCACGACCCAGAGTTTCTCCTAGTTAGAGTCCAAAAATCTCCGTTGTTCATAATTTCGTCAGAACAACACTCCGCATTAGCATGAGCGGCAGTCTCTTTCATGAGCATTAGCCCGATTTGAGCATACTGATGTTACTCGAGCTTTTTATGATAAACATCACATCGACATGTTCTACCTCACTTACGCTTATGCTTTTGCAGCATTTCAATGCTTGCCAATACTAGCACAGAATTGCTGCAACGAGTTGCAGCCAGATAGATTATAAGACGCCAATCGCTGCTGGCGGGTGGTCATTCCGACTCGTGGCCAACGGCCTCACCCGTCCCAAGACTTCAATTTTCGATAGCAAAGTGGCGTTGCTGGTGGTGGATGCCAGATAGGGTATAAAGCGCCTGCAGCTAACTGTTCACGGAGGCACATGTTTCCCGAAATAAGGCGACGGCCCCCCGATCCGGTGGTGAATATCATGTCTGAACTAATACGACCAGCTCAGCCACGGAATCGCCATATCACCCGACGGGAAAACTCTGTACGCCTCAACATCAGAAAGGGTATTTTCGTGGTCGTATGATGTAGACGCTGGCACTGTTGGAGACGGCAACAAAACAATTGTCGTCAACATGTCTAACTCTGATCACACAACGCGAACCCTTCTCCTGTCTGCTAGACGACCGGGGACTCTGTTTTTGTCCAGGGGCAGCGCTTCCGACATCGATGATGAGGCTGCAACCCAGTCAACTGGCCATTCCCAGCTCCGCCCCTTCGATATCGGAAGCATCGACGATACCTCACAGCCGTTTGACTTTGCAAACCAGGGCACCCTTTTGGGGTGGGGATTGCGAAACTCATTTGGAATCACCGAAGAGGCTGTCAACGGCGGCATTTACACGGTGGAGAACTCAGCAGACCAACTCGAAAGAGACGGAGTTGACATACACCGGGACAACCCCGCGGAAGAGCTATCCCAGTTGCTTCGCCATCTGGTCGACTGACGGTTTTCCGAATGTAGGCAACTTGAAAACCGGCGACCACTTCACCCTTTCACAGTCGCAGATTCACAGTCGCAGACGCTCAATGACGCCACTTGCTCTACAAAGCACATTTCGCCTAGGTTGGTCTTCTAGGCGCTTACGGCTCCACTGGATATCAAATTCACGCCAAACGGCTCGGAAGCGTTTGTGACTATTCATGGAAGTTGTAAGTAGTAGATGAAGATCACGGGAGAGACGGGAGATTTGTCTGGACTGACGAGGGAGCAGGGAACCGGGGTTTTACAAGCTGTCCAGCATTCGCCTCTTCGAAGGCGCACCTTCGGATTCTGCGGAAACCCAGACTTCGACAACGGATATCCTGAGCAACGCTGGTATCAACGACTGTCAAAGCAAATGCTTCAGACTTGTTGGACCTGCGTGGGATAACAAAGGTAGACTGTTCATGACGTCTGACTCGACCGGAGAAATCTGTGTTCTTCAGAAGTCGGACGTTTCGGTCTCGACCCCCACAGGCTTGACTCCAACGTCTTCACCGGACGCCGCAGCAAGCCTGGTACCTCAGTATTCAGCCTTTTTCGGCTGTCTGGCGGCTACAATGATCTTCGTTCTCGGTGGCGCAGGTGTTTTGGGTCTATTGCCCAAAGATCAGACCGTGCAAAGCCTCCCGTCACTGTGTCTGAGTTGGCTGGTCCGGCACTGCCTGGGAAGAAATCCAACTGCACCCACCTGTCGAGAAAGAAATCCCCATTAGTTTTCATCGACCATGGGTTTGCAAAGGCATCAGGGCCGCCCAGGACGACAGCAGATTTGCAAGGGAATCCGGATATGCGGACGAAGAGAGAAAAATTATCGGTCATGACGTAGGTATATCAGCTCCAAAAGAAAACGAGGTCGAGTACTAGGAGATCGATAAATCATGAGTTGACCCATCTATGCCCTACTTTTTCCATTAACGCCATGCTTGTGATGTCATATCGACACCTGAATCATTCCTCAATGCTCTTGACGCATTCCCATTCGCCCCTGAGGTTCTCCTTCCACAGAGAAACCTTGTTATCACCGCCACTCACCGCCAGGACATTACCGCTCAGCGACCAACTTACACGCCAGACAGGAGCGTCGAAGCCGAGAACCTTGCAATTCCACTGTGCCAAGCCAGAAGATTCCAAGGTCCAGACGCGAACCGTCTTGTCCTGAGAGGCCGAGGCGATGTAGGACTTTTGCAAGACGGTCGGCGACCACGCCACATCACGTACCCAATCCGTGTGGCCCTGAAGCGGGTCCTGCTCCTGCTTGTATGACTGTGAAGCTGAATCGAAGACCCAGATCTTGAGCAAGTTATCACAGCCACCCGTAACAAAACGCCTGACTCCCGCAGAGCCGGGGCCCGGAGAGCTGCTGATGATGCTGCCCGGGGCCGTTGCCGGGGCCCAGGAAACGGAGTTGACGCCCAGACCGTGGGCAGGAAAGGTAACGTGGTCGAAGCTGTTGTCGCGAAATTCTAGGACGCTGACGTTGCCGTCGGAGGAGGCGCAGGCGAGGAGGCAGCCTGATTCGTGTGGTGACCAAGAAACGATGTTGACAGAAGCCTTGTGCAGAGCGAAGTCAAAGATCTTCTGCCACTGATTGTTCTGCTCTCTCCAGATGAAGACCTTGCCGTCATAGCCCGCCGAAGCGAGGATGTTACCGTACTTGGGATGAGCCCAGGAAACGCACCAAACTGCGCCGTCATGGCTATGTGATGTAAGCATTCAGCTGTACCACGCGGTGGACAGGTAGATTCGGAGTATGCATACCCCTTGAGAGTTTCTACGAGACGCTGCGATTCGCCTTCAATCTCAAATATCTTGATCGTCCGGTCGCTTGAGCATGTCGCGAGTCTGCGGCCGTAGTAGTCGAGGACGGCATCGTGCTACGTGAAGATGCATTGTTAGCTCCGCTTTCTTACCCACGCTGGTGGGAGCTGTGCCTGTGCCGTGGGATGCGATGAAGTGAAAATTCCTAGTGGCTCGTCTCGACCGTCGCAGTGAGAAACACGGCGCGGTTATATATGCGACAGACGTAGACAAGGAGCGGGATGGAAGCTGTGTGTACTCACAATCATGTCATCGTGGCCGGAGTTAGAAATAACCTGCGCGGACGCCTGCGGAACACCTTGATCAGCATGAAAGCTTTACAATGTCGGCAGGATGTCGGTATGAAGAGCGACCGACCATTGTGGAGGAGATGGCGTGCTGACGAAAAACTTCGAAGTCGAGGTTAGTTGCAATTAGAGCCAAAGATGCAGGCGTCAGACACTTGATGGTAGATTACGCCGTTGAGGTGTAGGTGTCGTAATTGGATCGTAATATCAATGAGCCACCTATCCAGTAGCTCACCAGCCTTGCATGTGGTACCTCAAAACACTAACGTCAGGCAGCCATCAGCTGCTAGCAGACGCTTTTGTGGCTTGCGTAAGTGTTGTCAATGCTAGGCGGTAAGGGGCTCATATACACTCCTGAATTTGATAAGTTACTGAGCATAGTAGGAGCGGAGTGGATAATGTATATAATAGGAGTAAGTTTATAATTTTCTAAACTTATAAGATAAATAGATATAAGATAAATAAAACATAAGAATATAAAAATTATAAGTAATATATTTTAGTAAATCTCATAAAATATTATAGTATAGTAGATAACTATAATAACTTAAATAATAAAGTAATTAGTATAACTTATAGAATAATATATAAAAGATAATATTATAAGTATTATTTTATAAGTAGATCAATACTCTAAAAATCTATATAAAATTCTTTCTTGATAAAGATTCTT